>BGPR01020526.1:0-27781 GCA_013235015.1 Araneus ventricosus | reverse complement strand
TTCTTTGCAGCAAAGCTTGGATGAGATGGAACGTGACTATTCGATTCCATCATGTAAACGTTTACGTCGAGAGTAATTATGTATTATTATCATCATCAGTGTGAAAAAAAATAGAGAGATAATATTTTTTTCATCATAAAATGTTGTTATTATTATTTTTCATATTATTATTATTAGTAGTACTAGTAGTATAAGAATGATTAAAAAGTTTTAGTTATTTCTATCACAAGTTGTAGTAAAAAGAAATAAAATTTTAATAGTTTAAAAAAGCAATGTGCTAAGTTCAGACTTCTCTTCAAATCACATATTGAAATTCTTTTAGCAGATTTTTATGGTTTTAATAAAACTTTTATATAATTACTTTACAGGATGCGCGATGGTTGCTCGAGTGACGAGTTACCAGACAATCAGTTGGGACATAAGTGATTTGAAACACGACTTAGCTATTTGAATCGATCGCCTTCATAGATATGAATAACGTTACTCATGATTTTGTATACGACAACAGCAAATTATAAGCATGAGAAATGTGAAATAATCCGTGATTAGAATTATCTATGATGAACACCGTATACAGTCAAATATTATCTAAATTTTTTAAGATAAAATAATTAGTGACATAAAGGTGAAAACAAGTAAGCATCATCACAGGGTATAATGCAAGCCTTTTATCGTTAATCTTATATTTGAAGCAAAACACAGACTTTGTAACTCTTTATGCATAAAATAGACATTTAGCAAAAAATGTATATTGGTTTTTAATATTATTGAAAGAAAATTATATATTTGATAGAACCTCGAACTATGGTAAAGGAATTAAAATTATGGATAGGAGGCAGTGAATTTTCAAGCATTCGTTTGTTCAAATAATTCTGACATTTTTGAGTTTAAGAAAATGATTAAATCTTGAAACGCTGAAATAAAGACTATTTCTGTAACTTCCAGCAATTTTAACCTAAAGCAGTCAACTTTTAAATAGTTTCATCTTTGATATTTTCGAAGTTGTTAGGAAAATGAAATTTGAAGCTTCGTGAAGGTGTGTGAAGATATTCAAGTGAATTTGCTAAAGTTAATTTTATATCGAAACGATTAATTTTCTGGAATAAAATTTATCTTTGAAAATTCATAACAATTTTGTCTTATATAATCTTCCTTAAAAGCTTGAAGTAAGATAAACGTAATGACTGTTATTAATAAAATATTTGCTATATTCGAAAGAATATATTTTCATGATAATGACATTGAAGCATGGATGAGAAAAGGATTCAATTGAGACATTTGTTTGTTAAAATAAAGTCCACACTTTTAAGCTTGAGAAAACTATTAAACCCTGATATGTTAAAATGAAGTCTATTCCTTTAACATGAAACAATTTTTTTTATAATCAAAGGCAACTAACTTTAAAATAATTTCTTGTTTTGTTATTCTTGGAACTGATAGAAAATCGAAATTTTAAGTTCAATAAATTTCCTTATGCAAGAAAAAAAATCGTTTCCGTCATTGGAAGAAATGTGTCCAAAATCGAAGTGAATTTCAATCATGAAAGGAAAATTAGTCAGAGCTAATTAATTAGAAGGAAAAAAAAGTGTAAAACAAAATAAGATTGAAAGAAATAAGAAATTAAAAAGAAAGTCGAAATAAATCTAAGTCCTTAAAAGCAGAAATCACTCGATTTTTTTTATGTATCCAAAGAAAGATATGTTTAATCAGACAGAACTTAATTAGACACGTTTTTCATAAGATCCACTCTAAGTGTGACATAAGGAAATTGTGACAATCGGTTGATTAATGGAAAAGAATTCGTGATGAGAATTACACTGCGCTGCATGAAAATCGGACCCGACACCATTCCTGCAAATTCTTATGTAAAATGACCCCCTGAATCCGAATATGACCCCCATTTTGCCCCATCACCCACCGTTTCCTCGGGACGTCCCCCCCATTTTTATCACTGTCCCTTAATTTTAAATTTGTTTTTAATTTGATTTGGAGGGGGAAAACGATTATTTTAACGGTTAAATGTCTTCTGAGGGGCTACAGAGGTGAAAAGTTCTAAAATATGAGCATTTGTAACAAGGGGGGGGATTTGGGAGGGATTTTCCCCCTTAAATTTAAAAAAAATCAATAAAAATGACCGGTTTTTCTGGTTTGTTTTCGCAATTTTTTCACTTATTTTCTGCATATTCCAGCTTCCAGCCCCCCCCTTTTCCTCACCCAAACACCCCATGTAATAAAAATATATAGCAACAATTTTGGCTAAAAACGGGTAGGGGGAGAGGTCCCGATGCCCTCACAAGAAAGTTTGGAAGATTCACTGTACAACGTTGCCGCTCTTTATTTTTATCACTGTTATGTAATTTTACGGTATGAATTTGATTTGGAGGGGGAAAGGATTATTTTAACACTTAAATTTAAAAATAAAAATATAATATATAATAAATAAAATTAATGTATAAAAATAAAGTTTGGAAGTTTCACTGTACAACGTTGTCACTTTTGCACATCTAACTCGGATTAAGCAAACAGTTTGTGAAAGCAATGGATAAGACAGGTGATGGATTTAACTTTTTGAAAATTAAATTTCCTCGTCTTAGTGAGTCTAAAATCAAGGAAGGAATTTTCGTGGGCTCCCAGATTAGACAACTTTTTAAAGATTCAACGTACTATATTATAAATTACATTTATTATATTTTATATTATATTATCTATTATTATTATTATTTATTATATATTATATTTTTAAATTTTTTGTGTTAAAATAATACTTTCTCCCCTCCAAATCAAATTCATGGCCATAAAATTACATAACAGTGATAAAAATAAAGAGCGGCAACGTTGTACAGTGAATCTTCCAAACTTTCTTTTGAGGGCTTCGGGACCTCTACCCCTTACCCGTTTTCAGCCAAAATTGCTGCAATATATTTTTATTATGTGGGGTGTTTGGGTGAGGAAAAGGAGTGGCTGGAAGCTGGAATATGTAGAAAATAAGTGAAAAAATTGCGAAAATAAACCAGAAAAACCGATAATTTTTATTGATTTTTTTAAAATTCAAGGGGGCAAATCCCTCCCAAAGAATCCCCTATGAAAGAAAAATAAATCGAAACTGGTTCATTAGAAGAATTATTCTCATAAAACTGATTTCATTAATGAAAAGATATTATGAGAATTAGCGTCTAAGCAAACTTTTTATATTTAAGAAGAGAAAAAAAATATGAGGAATATTTTAAAATTTTCCTGAAAACAAATTAAAAATTCACATGAGGATAAAAAATAAAAATAAGATAAGATTGTAAGATCAATTCGAGAAATTTTTGTTCAGACAGCCGAGAAAATTCTAAGTCTCAATGAATGAGAAAAACGTTTGAAATATTTTCAAAGTCTGAAAGAAATATGTTTGAATGGATTAATTAAATATTAGCATATTAAATAATTAACATAAATTTTAATTAATGTTAAGTAATGATTGAAAATTGTTTAATTATCGCATGAGAAAACTGGATTTAGGCGATGTGTCCTTAAGATGCATCGGGTGATTTGGGCTTGATCTTGCTAATTAATTTTAAAGTTTTCAATTTTCATGTTTAAATGCTTTATTTTAATTAATGTTAAGTAACGACTGAAAATGTTTAATTTTAAATTCTTATACTTAAATGCTGTATTTTAATTTTTAAGTTTTAATTGCTTTATTTTAATTAACGATAAATAATGATTGACACAAATCTATGAGAGAGATTAATTGTAAAAGGATGTTGAAAAACCCTAAAAACATTTCCAAAAATTTTCAAAGTTCGAAAGAAAGATAGAAAAAATAATTAATTCCATATCAGGAAGTGGTTGGTGGCTTGGGCTTAATCTTGTGAAAAATATTAGATATAATTTATAAGTATCAAATTATTTTTTTATTTTATTTTTAATGACTTTATTTTAATTAACGATAAGTTATAATTGATGCAAATCTGCGAGAGAGAGAGATTATTAGTAAAAGGATGTTAAAAACTCCTAAGTCTCTAAAAACACTCAAAAAATTTTCAAAGTCCGAAAAAAATAATTAATTCCTTATCTCAAGTCCTAATCGTGAATCGTTATCTTGAAAATTCCTTATCTTGAAAATTCCTTATCGGAGAAGTGATAGGGAAGGGAGGGGTGGGGAGGGGAGAGACCCACAGAGCCACAGAATCACCATGTGGCTGAACACCCATTTTCTATCTACGACTGTATCTTTATGAATCCTAATATTATTAAACTGGAATTTTTATATAAGTTGCCCCGGCATTGAAATTATGAAAGAAAATTAGGCTATGTTTCGCACTTTCGGAGGTAAAAATTATTTAATACAAATACTCATATTTCCTCGAATTCCCAAGGTATTACATGTTTTAATATAACACTTCGCTATCACATTGTCACAGATTTTGTAAGTTTCGTATAATTTGGCTAAACAATCTGCATCTTGTAAGCAAAAATCATGCGGAAAAATTTAGGATTTTAGAAAAAAACTTTATATTTTCATGTGCTGTTTTTACGAAAATGAAAGTATTGCGGACAACAAAGAAGTACACTAATGAAAGATGCAACTCATTGTCAGCTTTAAGTGAAACGGGTTGAGTCCAAATCATTTTCTTGTTCATCAATTTCTGATATCCTAAATCCCTCGGGACTAAATCTTAACTGTAAAATGCAACTGAGTTGTGTAGCAAGGTCTCGTGGCATCCGGTCTGGAGTTTACACTAGTCACCCCCATATCAACCAAAATATAAAATGAAATTCATTGAGAAAAATTGAAATTATATTGAAATTTATTGAGATTTTTCATTCAATTTGTGAAAAAAGAGGGCATAATGTTAATTATTCTGTAAAAAATATTTTTGAATAAAAAATTAAAATGCCTTTTTATTAATAAGCCAGTTTAATGCAAAATGTAAGAAATCTTTTTTCATAGTTATCATACCTAGTGCGTGACTTTATTATTATTATAATACAATTTAATGAAACCTCGATTGTTTACAAGTTTTGTTCTCTAGGCTCTAATCCAACAAACTGCACTTTAACATAATACTTAGAATCTCTTCTTTCTAACTTCTTGTTCTGCAAATTTTGAAATTGCGTCACCTAAATCTATACCTTAAGCTACACTACTTTCAATAGAAAAAATCGCTAAGCCAGAGAGTCATGATTGATTCATAGTTTATCTCAGATAATTCTTAATTAGTTTAAGTTTCAAAAAACTCCAAAACATGATGCAACAGAAACACTTAAAGAAAAATCTAAATGCTATATTGAGATTTGAACAGGGTCAAAAAGTTCATACTCAACCACAAACTCTGAGAATCTGAAGGAAGTCCTACCAAAAAACTCTTAAGGAACTTTGTCGGCTTTTCGAAATCTTCTTATGCTTGCAATTTCTGTAAGGATACCATCTGCAGAAAGCTCATTGTAATTTTTAACAAAACGTTGTACAAACTTGATAAGTTCAGTTTCCGAGATTTTTATCAGATTGCTGGGCTCTAAGACTGCAAACCGATCTGATATACATGCCATGTCTTCACAACGTGTATCGATTTCTTTTTGAAACTTATCAATGCACTCTAACATTGACCTTTTCATTTCTTGGTAAAAAGTCATCGGCTCGACTGCAGCCTTCTCTTCGGGCATAGTTTTCTTCCTCCTGACAGTTCTTCTTTTTACTACAGGAATGCCCATCTCTTCACATGTGTCTTTTGCAAATTGCAGTGCTTCCTCAACAAGGTCATTTCTTTTGACTTTTAAAAAGACCTTCAGACTTCTCATCTTGATAGCAGACTTCTGGAAGCTTATTCTAAGAATCTGCAAGTACTTTTGAACGTAGTTAAGTTAACAAAAAGCCTCATTAATACAAAACTGCCAATTATTTATCACCCCTTCAGAGTCGTTACCCTGAGCGGGCGGCATTCACCACACTCGACTCCTGCGTAACTGTGCCACTTCAAACATTTTTCATTTCATGATCGAAATTCAAGTGCTGTTTGCCTAGCTTTTCTGGAGAAAATGTGTTAATCCAAAAATGTCCCGATAGTCTTAATCGTATAATGTATTCAGATATACGTTATATTGATCCATACGCTATAAAAACCAATATATAATACTCTTAGTAATTGAGTTATAACTCTGTTATCAGTATAGTCAGATTCAATGAAATTCAGTGTGAATTTAGAAATGCTAATGAAAATACCAGCTTATTCTAATTTAAATATCAGAATAACAAATTTGTGACATTTTTAAACGACTTTGGTTTTGGGTTATTAGTTTGTTACGGTACGGTTTGAACGGGTATTTTAGAGTTTTCTAATAAATTGTAGTTTTTTGTTATCAAAGGCATTTTGAAAAATGCGATAAGTAGAAATCGATATGCCTTTGGAAAGTCGCGCAATATTTATTATTATATATAATGTCTAATTTACTGCAATTTAAATAAAATGTTTAACTCATATGTGTGCATATGTATTCAGCATATTTCTAACCTTTATACAATGCAATATGAGTATTCTAAGAATAAGTTTGAAAAATATCGATTTTTGGAAAAATCTTCATTATTTAGCTTCTCTTAGAAAGCAACTGCAATTCAACGTAAAAACCTAAGTTTGTTTTACGAATTAATTAGTATCATTTCACAATCACTTATCTCTTTCAATACTCAGATCCTTTCTAAATGAAATTATTTTCTTTAGTATTTGTTTTTGTTTTTAACACATTCCATCTTTTGAAGATTCTTCCATAAAAATTTTATAGTTTGAAAAATTTAGCTGTAAATATTTAATTAGCATATTGTGCAGTATCTTGCTGAAGATCATATCAGAATATAGTTTAATTAATCAAAACTTAGGCAATCAAAAAAGAGTTTCCCCGGCTCTCACATGGCACCCGGGGTTTCTCAATCACAACTGCTGCAATAACTCGAGTACTGAGGCCGGAGTCCTAATAGTCGTCACCAACCATGGCACGACACTTCCCGGAGGAGGTACTTACAGTACATAGTGGAAGATAATTCAAACCTTACTATTGCTATATCCCCAGGGTAAGCGAGAAAGCGTCAAAACGTAGACAAGATAATTAAACTAATTTTCGCTCATTAGCAGCTCTATTAAGTGAATAATGTAAAAGTCAATGTATTTTTATCAAATGTAATGGACACATTTTGCTTCAATGTATGAAAAGAATTACCATTATTTGTGTGTCTTAATAAAGTTTAAATAATTGTATTTTTTATGTGCTTAGCGTCTTATAGAAAATAGTACTTTCTTTACATAAATGCTGCTCTTTAGAAAATTCAGGGCCATATAGAAATGGAAATGAAATGAAATAAAATAAACTTTGGTTTTTCACCTTATAACTGCAGAAGTTCAATTTCCTTAGATAGTACAGGTATCCCAACCCTTAGGTATCCAGGGGCCTTTTCACCGTTCAGATTTACCCTCCCATACGCCTTCTTTTTGCTGCTTATTTTTCAACCCTCGATGTCAAGCGAGGGAGCTCTCCATGAGAAGCTGTTGTCGCTCTGTTTGTTTCTTGCTTCTCCTGGACAGCTGAAAACCCCACGTGTTGGCCGTGCGTGCCGAACCATTAGACGAGTTGTACAATCGCGGAAAAAAAGTAGCCACCCAGCTTTATTCTGCGCTCGTTCATTGTATATTGGAAACAAAGGTATCGTTTCTCATGAAATAACTTATACTAAAAGATTATACGGTTAAATTTTTTAAAGGGGTCATCTGCATATTTAAAATTGCAATAACTTCAAAATTTGCAATGGCAATAACCATTTTTGATGTCATAAATGAATTTTTCATGGAAAAAATACCCCCAAGAAGAAAATTTTGTATATTAGGCCGGTAATAGATCGGAAGATATTCCACATTTTGTGTTCTAAATTTAAAAAACTGGTCGTCTCCTCATTTAGATAGGGAAGTTCTCTGCTGTCATTTAAATGTCAGTAATAGTATTTTAAATTATTTCCCTCCATAAATGCTATTTTCAAAGTAATGATCTACGTTTCACAATGTGTTTAAGAGTTCTGTCGTCAATATTTTTTTTTGAAAAACAATTATATCCAATAGCTCTGGAAGATTTTTATAGCTTTCACTTTCGCCTGAATAAAATTTGATCACAAAGCGTTAAAATTTTAATAATACAAAAGTATTTTAGTAGCCTTTTTGTATGAGTGAAAGTAATAAAATAAAAGAGAATATTAGTTGCTTTAATGAAATATTAGTATGTGTATTAAAATTAATAGCTTGTTGAGATTTATTCTGAATTTCACTGTTTTTTTATTTACTCTCTGGGTTTTCGTTTTAAGTCGATGGAGTATTGGTATTCACTAATGCTTTGTATATGAACTATTTCAGTGAAGTACTGTACCACTTTAATTATAAAATTTTATAGTATATATATAAATTGATATTTGTGCACATCTAATTTGCATAAAATAAATGGTAAAATTATTATTTTTGATAATGTGAACGTTTTCGAAATATACGGTGCCCTCTTAAGTGCATCGTATTACAGCGAAAGTAGAAAATTTAATGTAACCTCAAAATGTCTCGTACGAATATGCTGACATTTTGCATAGGTTTATCAAATGGGCATTTGCTTCGATTACTGTTAAACATTTTAAGTGTTACTATTCAAAAACGAGAAATTCAATGAACGACGGCGAAGTTAAGGTGGGGCGGCTACTTTTTTTCCGCGACTCCACATTTTATTCCAAGGTGTATCTATTGGCCGGTACCCTAGCCACTCGGCTGGTTTCCTCAAACGGACCTCCTTGGGCTTGGCGTTAAGGATGAGGATTAAAGAGCCGCTGTCCCCGGAGGTGACTCCTAGCGTATGGGTTCCGGCTGGTAATATCCAGAGCCCTTGGCTGCCTTCCCTTCTTGGTCTCCGTGGTGGGTGGTGCCGTCGGGCCTGAATTTGCTTCATATCGCGGGGGTTCCAAATCTAACGTTAAGAAATAATAATCTGAATCTAGATTTTTTTGTCATACGTACTCCAGAAACATTTGACTCACTTTCTCCTTTTTTATTACATAATCTTATTTTGGCTACTATTGATGAAACAAAAGATATTAGGAAATTGTAATCCGGTGAACTCTTAAGACATACAACTTCTGCAAAGCAAGCAAGAATTTTAATTAAACTCACTAAGATAGGTACTTTGCTGGTTGAAGTGTATTTGCATAAATCTTTAAATTTCTCTCGTGGGGTTATCTTTGAGACTACTACTACTACGCCCCGTCAAATCCCCGTTCCTAGAGCGGATATCTCTCCTGATCAGTTTGGGATGAATGTGAGTGGGAATGGGGAGGCCTGGAGTGGGTCTTTTATTTCTTTCATAATATCTATGAGTGAAAGGGAAAGAAATATTTAAAAATTATTTGAAAAAAGATTTAAATGGGTGGGATTGTTTTTAAAGCATTCGAAGTCTGAAAAAAGCGAAAGCAAAATTGTTGCTGAACTAGCATTGCACAACTTTTTCTTCTGATGAATTGCACCATTTATGGAGGGGAATGGGAGAACTTAAAGATATCAGTTTAAATCTTACATACGAAGTGTTAACTAGCAACGGTACCAAAAGAGAAAAAATTCCAAATATACACATATATACAATTACAAAAGCAACACGCACTCGTTAAATATGTTCTCTAGAATAGGGTGACATTTTTAAATAGAAGACCAAGTTTCAACACAAAAAAACAATAAAAAGATAACAGACATTACAAAATAGGGGGAATTACTTAAACACGCACTCTTCTACAAACAGGCTAAGAGGCTTCAAAAGTTTTTCAAACAACAAATGCATACTCTTAAAAAGATTTAAATACACACTCTTAAAAAGACAAAAAAAAAACTTATTTAAAGATATTTTCTGAAGCGATAACAGTAGAATGGTTACACATACAATTTGTATGTACAGTAGATAAATTAAGAATAACAAAGACTGGATGAAGTGTTTGAAAAACACACGTGCAGCATCCTAAGTAACTAATTTATGACGAAACGGGATTAAGGACAAAAGGAGCGTCTTCCAGAGGTGTTCAGTGTTTTTTTTAGAGTTTATATCAGGGTAAAGATGGCAAAATCAGGTTTCAGCGTCTAAGCAGCTGCTCATTTGTCTGTATGAACTCCATAAGGATCTTCAGTCTTCTTGCACGTGGATTTGAAAAGAGATTTCGAAGCCAAGGAGGCTTCTGAATTTTTGTAGGACTTTTGAAATGAAAGGAAAGGGTAAGGGAGAAGGCGGTGGAATAGTGGAATGCAGTGCCTACGTCACCGCAAGCATAGTTGTCCAAACCAGCCAATCCGAATCTTTTGAAGTAGCTAGGAAATGGGCCATGTCCAGTTATGAATGGAATTTCGTTCCTGGATCATTCCTTAGAAATCAGTTCGACCTTCGGTAAGACGTCTTACCGAAGGTCGCACGTCGAAAGTGTAATGGCTAGTTGTTCCTCCTTCCCATTCTCTCTGCCGGGATTCTAGAGAAAACTGTGTTTGTGTTTTCTTCAGGTTTTCTTCAGGAAAATAATTGGTTTTGGTAGAGTGAAACAAGTTTCTTTTATCGTACTCTTTTTGCTAATCGATCTGTCTTTTCGTTTCCTAAATGGTCTTTGTGAGCTTTAATCCAGTTTATGATTATATTTGTATGTTGGGGTGGCAAATTTTGAACTGTTGTAGCTGTTTTGTTGGTAGTTTTAAGTGATTTGAAGGCAAGGAGACCGGACATGCTGTTGATCCAGATGTTGGAAACCACGTTTTGTTCAGTTGCCCAGATTATATCTTCGTGTAATGCCAAGAGCTCTGTCTGGAATACGCTATTCTCGGGTTGAAGTTTACCTATCCATTCGTGCAGCTGTGTATTGTCCCTGATGGCCACGAAAGTGTTACCTGTGTTACCCTCCACTTTTTAGCCATCTGTAAATATATTGAGCCCTTTAAAATCTGTATTATAGGGCGAAAGATTAATTATATTGTCAAGAGAGAATTAGCAGGATTTTGTCTGAGGTAAATGTCTTTGGCTTCGAAATCTTCTTGGATAAATTCTTAGCGTAGGAAATATTTCCTCCTTCTTAGTCTAGCCACTCGAACGTTAACAGCTTCTTCCGCCCTTAAATAAAGAGGTACGGTTCCAGTTATAGACTGCAGAGCAGCTGTTGGTGTGGTACGATAGGCTCCGGTGATGAATAACAGAAACTTCCTTTGAATCATCAGGTGTAATTTCTTTTGATGCGATGTGAGATTCTGAGCTCAAGCTGCAGCACCATGGAGAATCATCCTCTCTGCCACTACGGAATAAAGTATCCTTCGATATTCTTGATTGGGGCCCCAGGTTGCTCCGGCTCTTCTTGATATTCTTTGATGGGTGAGGACAGCCTTCTTGCCTTGATGTTTAATATGCGCAGCCCAATTAAGCTTTTCTTCGAGGATGACCCCTAGATATTTGATGTTGCGACTTCTTTTAATAGATTCAGTTCCCCATTGATAGTGGGACCTCTTACAAGTTTCCCAATCAGCATGCACAAAGTGGAAATTTGAGGTTGGTTCTTGTTCTTCCAAGTTTTAAAGATATCAAGTGCTTGTTGGGACAAGATTTTGAGGCCTTCTCTAGTTCAGGAGCAACTGTGAAAGACAAAGTTGTCCGCAAATGCCTGGAAGTGAACAACGGGTGGAAATTCTTCATCAAGGATTTCGTTGGCAATCAGATTTCAAAACATAGGCCCAGAGCAAGAACCCTGAGGATAACCATGTTTCCGTGAATAGAAAACTGGTCTGTCGTTTGTTTGTAAAACCAACTGTCTGTCATTCAGTGTATCCAAAAGAGTTATTGATGTAGAAGTATTCAAATTAAGTTTCTTAAACCTTCCTCTTATTGCGTAGTATTGTAGATGGTCAAAGGCACCTTTAATATCTAATGAGAGGATGACTGAATATTTAATATTTTGTTTTGCTTCTTGTATTTTGTCTTGGAGCTTTATAAAAGTGTGCTCAATCGACTTTCCTTCCAGGACGACAAACTAGAACGGGGATATCAACTTTTGTGACCGGAGCTGAAAGTTTAACCTTCGCAGAAGTAGTTTCTCAAGAACTTTGAATAATGTAGGAAGGAGGATAATTGGTCTGTAGAAATTGAGAAGAGATTTGTCTCGAACTCTTTTATGGAAGAGGACAACAATTCCAATTTTCAGTGCTTCTGGAAAAGACCAAAGGGCGAGGCATTTACTCCAATACGCTGTTAGAAGATGTGGAAAGCTATTGTAGATTATTTTAAGTACGATGTTGTCAATTTCGTCATACCGTGGGCCTTATTTTGCGGAATTATTTTTTAAACTTTCGTGATCTCTGTGAGCTGGAAGGGTGATTCTTCTACTGTTGGAGTTTCATCGATTGTTTCTTGATGCGAAGAGTGAGGGCCAAATTTTTTAAGGCAAATGATTTGACACAGCCACCTTCTGTCTGTCCTTGTTGTTTGAAGAGTTCGGAGGAAAGGTTGCAGTTTTTAACAATGTTTTTGTATTGTCTACAATAGACGCTAGTTGCTGAGTTGCAGAGAGAGCGAAAGGACTTACGTTTGGCCTTTAAGGGTTCTCTCTCGTATTTTGCTCTTTTGTCCTTATAGATTTCTTCGAATTTATTCCTGTCCCCGCCGTGTTCTGTTTCAAATCTCCTCTTCAGTGCGAGTCAGGAGTTGTTTTTTACGGATTTAAAACTCTTGTCTCCACCATTTTACTTGAGGACTTTGTGCTACTCCTTTGATTTTATATGAGTAGAGGCAAGAATTAAAAATATCTTTCCGCAATTCTTCTGTAGCTTGGTCCAGATCTTGTTTTGATTGAGCCTGGGCTATTGCAGTAAAAAGAATGTTAACATGAGATCTGAAATTTTTAATGAATCTACAGTGGCCTCCAAACGCTGTTTTGAATCGTAGGTAGGAGTAGGTATCGGTGTTGGTCTGGAGGCGAATTTTAAGATACTGGTGGTCGCTAGGATTCTCCTCTTCTAAGACTTCCAAGGTGCACTGATTTCCTTGCACCTTGCAGGTCTGTACAACCTATGGAATTACCATGACGAAATGTTGACTCTGCGTCAGGTGTATTGAGCAGGTGAGATGATTGTATTCGATAAATTCCTCTGTTATAATTCCTCTATTTTCATCTGTTGCGCAACCTCATCTTCTGTTATGGGCATTCAGATATGCTCCTATCAAAGCTTCTTCGTTTGAAATGTTCCTCAGGGTTTCTTTGATTTCTTGTAATGCAAGAGTGATATTTTCTGCTGGAGAGGAATAGGCCGATAGGTAAATGATCCTTTGTTCCCAGAGATCTTGATGGAGAGTAAATTTTCCTTCCAACCCATAAAGATTGGTGAATGGCAAGAAGGGAGGGTTATGATTCCTGCTTTACAATTATTAGAAAGACATGTTTCCCAATTCCTTGGAATACTTTCAATTCTGTTATTTTTGGCATAAGGTTCTTCGATTAAGATAATTTCTACTTGATGATTCAAGACCGCTTGGGTTAGGAGAGTAGTTGCTCCTTTGGATCTTCTAAGATTAATTTGTATTATTGTTCTATTGTGGGTGAAGATTTTATTGGTTGGCCAAGGGTTCTTGTCTGTGGTAGGTTAAATGAAAGTGGTTTAATGCTGTGTAATTGGACAGTTTCAATAGTCACTTGTTCTTTGATAGATTTCAATTTCTTGTTGATAGCAGGGGCAGTAGTGGTCGAGTGCCCCATTTCGAATATAGAATTAGTGTGAAATTTTTCATTATACTCTTCACAGTTAATGCAAATAGGGAAGGTTTCTCTGAAGGAAGATGTAGTGTGGCTTCCTCCGCAGAATCCACAATAGGAGCTTGTGTGGGAACAATCTTTTTTGTGTGATCCAGGACTAACATTTGGAACACCTCTTGATATGAAAAAAATCCTTAACAGAGCACATGCTCCCATTTATTGAGATTTTTTAATTTTCTCGTGAAAAATATGGAACTGGGGATTCAAGTACCCAATGAGAGGAGTTAACTTTGTTCCCTCTAATTTTAAATCTAACTTTCCAGTTGCTATCACTTTTTTGTAAGATTTTATTGCTTCTTGTATCTTATCTTCAGTAATTGTGTCAGGGACATTGTAAATTATAAGACTTGGGTGCCTCTTCACTTCATATTTATGAGAAATGTTTCCTTTAAGATTCTTATTTTTTCAAGTTCTTGTACCATGTTATTCATTCGGTCATCTAGTCTTTCACAAACTACAGCCATGCCCTTATTCTTAATTTTTCGAAGATCTTTGATACAAAAATTGGATTGATTTAGCTTCTCTCGTTTAAGAAGTGTTTTAATTTACTCTATTTTCCCTGAGTCCTCCGCAGAATAGAGGAGAAGAGTTGGGTTTCTTTCCATTGAAATTCTTGCTATTTCTGCATATGTGGAGGGCTTTGGCGACCTGTTTGGTTGCTTTCATCCACTCCTGGAATTTTCTCAGTGGGGGATGACGGCCGCCAATTTCTTCCATTTGAGTTCCAAGAGATTCAAAAGGCCATTAATTATTTTTTTGTTCGCCACCATTAGGTAATTATGGGTGGGAATGATGATGATGCGAAGTTCCTTTAGAATTTTTCCGTGGAAATGTTATCTTTACTAGGAGTTTGACTGTCTGAAACGGAGGGAGAACTTCTTAAAGTGTACTGCGAAGAGGAATTGGAAGCAAGTGTGGTTCCAATCATAGGTTTTTTTATTTCAATTGAAGCTGACTGTTCTGTATCCGGTTTGTGAGAGTCGGAAATTGCGACCCATGGACGGCACGGGTTATTATCGCTTTTATTGGATTGAGCATCAACTGTTCTTAGTTCTTGTTGCATGTTTAAATAAAAAAAAATAACATTTTTTTTAGATTTATCGTCTTGAATCGTCTATTTCCAAATACACTTAGTTCGCTCTCAAAGGTTACAGAATATAAACGCTTAATCGAGCGAAGAAACTGAGTCAGAGAAAAATTTCCCTTTCGGGCCTATCCTGACAGTTGTTTGTACAGGATGTCTTCAGAAAGGGGAAATTTGTCAAACAAATTTTAAGAAATACAATAATTAGAGGGATGGATGCGGCTTCAGATCGCTAACAATTTCTTGAATCGTGGATTAAAACTGAGAACAATTATCCTTCTTATTCCCTTGCACAAAATTAAATTACCATGGAAATAACACAAAAGAATCTCGCGCTCCCTCCCAAATTTGCACAGGCCCTTAGCAGTTTCCCACTTTTCCTATTGTATAGTTCGGCCCTGAAGATCAGAAGATTATTGCTTCACAATTTGCATAAAAATTTTGAGATTTTGTACATTAAGTACATGATTTCGGCAAAAGAATATAAAGATAGTAATTGACGTAATAGGAACTCAACTCTTATCGCATAATAGAAAAATTGTCAAAGGTAAGGTTTATTTATGTTATTTATTTATTTGCCCACGACGGCACAGCCTACCCAGAGGGTGTAAAGGAACTGAAGTGGACGACTGTAGCATCATGCAAGTTTTGTTTGTAGATGTCTGAAAAATTCCAAGATGATAAATAATAATGCACGGTTGAGGAATGCATGAGAGTTCTTCAATGCAGATTGCATGACTTTTGCTTTCTGAACAGATGGAGTGACTGCGTTGAGTCCGTCGCTCGAATCCCGGATAACCCGATGGATTTATTTTTTTTTCTCTGGCCAATGGAATCACCAAAGGACCATATCGCCAAAATTAGAGTCGCAGCTTCAGACTTCCGTCATGCCCGCGATTCAATACGTCACTAATGTATAGTAGGTGATCGCATATTTGAGAATTTGTTGTTGTTTCCGATAATAATTTTTGCCCTGTATTATTCGTCTTTACATTTCTCCATTTTCATCACGCACTTACATTCCAACCCTAAATTATGTTGAGAAATTTTTTTGTTGAGGAATTCTATCACACCTTAAATTTATGACCATCAGTTTAGTTGCTTCTTGTATAATTATGACACATTTGATTTAATTTGTAATCTTCATGTTAAAATTTAATAGTTTTTGACTCTTCGTTTTACAGCTAAAAAAGAAGATTTTGGACAAATATATAAATATATTATATTTTAGAGTAATCACTAAATAATCAAACGCATTCAGACATTTCGAAATCACATATTTTTTCGAATTACTCCACAAAAACTGAACGAACAGCTCTTAAAATGTGACCATATAAAGAATAGGCTGGAACTCATATTTTACTGTGAACATTCGGTCACTTTGGTATTTAGGGGACAGACCATAAATTGATGAAGAAAAGGAGTTTGGCTCACCCCCTCTCACAGAATTCTAATAATAACTTGCAAATTTCCTCGTCGGTTTTATTTGATGAGTATAATATTAACTCAAATTTGCGTAAACATAACTTGAATATTCGTGAAGGTATAAAGGTTTATTTAATTTCAAGTTTTATGGCAGGTTTTTTGCTTATGTCATCCTTTGAACCAAACTACACACTTGAGTTTTGAACCAAATTGCTCTACACTTATAGAGTAGTGATAATATGCTAGCGAAGCATTATATTAAAATTTAATGTAAATACTACTTCGAACATTCGTGGAAATAAGAGTATTTGTAGTAAACAATTTTTAACCGCTCTTGAGCGAAACGTAGCATTTTTTTTCATAATTTTAAACCAGATATTTAAGTAATCTTACACGGAGTGTCAATTAAAGTCTTTTACAGCCCTTTAATTTCAGAAAGACTGCACCTATACAATGTCGAGCTAATCATGCAGAAAAAATTCCAAAAAGTGCGAAGTCTTCTTCATAGATTAGCAGCCGTGATTACATCAAAATGTAACTTCACATGATATTAGCTGTTGACGCACAGCATAAAGCTGCCTGGATGCTTTAATCTTATAGTGTATATCAAGTTACAGAAAGTGATAATTCTAAAGTTTAAGCAAATAATGTGATTAACGTAATAATGATTATTGTTATATATTAGGCTTAATTTAGGGGATAACAGCCTTTGTTGCTTCAAATCCCATAACTCCTCTTTAATTCAAATTCAAGCTTAATTTACTGGAAATTAAATTATGTGTTTAATTCATAAGTTGGCATAGGTATTCAACATATTTCTAATTTTCATACAATACAATATAACCATTCAAAGATGCAATTTTAGAAACTTTCGATTTTTGGATAATAAACATCATTTAACTTCTCTTAGATAGCAACTCAAATTCTAAGTAAAACCGTAACGTTATTTCACGAATCAATGATTATTATTTTAGAATCACTGATCTCTATCATTTTCAGGTTCTTTTGAAATGATATTTTTTTCTTTGGTATTAGTTTTTGTTTTAAACAGTTATAATTTTTTGAAGATTCTTCATAAAAAATTTATAGTTTGAATAAGTTAGCTGCAAATATTTAAATAACATATCAGGCAGTATTTTGTCGAAGATCATATCAGAATAGAAGTTAATTAATTAAAACTTAAACAAGATAATTAAACTACTTTTCGCTTGTTAGCAGCCCTTTTAAGTGAATAATGTAAAAATAATGGTATTTTGCTCAAATATAATGAACACATTTTTATCATTATTTCAATATATTTAAAGACTTACCACTATTTCTGTATAAGAATATACTATAAAATCGTATTTTTCTGACACTCGGCATCATAAAATTTCTTCGATTTTCAATTTTAATATTAAACACTGCTCTTTACAAAATTTTGAGCAGTATGGAAATTAAGTAACATAAACTAACCGTTTGTTTCTTATATGAACGCTGCAGGTTTCTCGTATACATGTATAACAAATGGGCGTAGCGCCACTCGACGGCAAGGACGGTAGCTCATTGCCAATATTTCCGAATGTAAATCAAACAGTAAATCCATTTTAATGGAAATAGTTTATACTGAAATATTTTTTGGTCCTAAACTTGTCATAAAGGGTTTGCTAAGTATTTAAAATTATTCAGACAGATTTTCCAATGCTTGTACTATCCTTTTCGTTTAAATAAATTCTTCTAGCAAAAATTTCCAAGTCTGACATTTTGGTATGCTGTAATTTTAAATTCGGTTTTTTTTCAATCTAACATGGGTCTCTCCACATGTAGATATAAGATCTCTTTCTCTAATAATTATGAGTTTTATTAACACGACACATTAAAAAACCACTTTCAAGATATGATCTATATTTTTGCGATAAATTACTGCTTAAAGCAGAAAAAACTTTATTGCGATTTAAGTTTCTGGAAAATTTTTTTTGATTTTGTCCGCAAAACAATAACAAAAAAATAACATTTTAAATTTTGCCTAAATTACAGATTACAGATTATGTTGAAAGTTTAAGAAGATGAATCAGTGTAAATATCAGTATATTAGTATTAGCTGGTTTGTTTGCCTTCGTTGGGGAAGGTAGGGTAGTTTCGGAGCCTCTATTATCGGACGTACTTTATTTTCCAAGGAATACCGTAGCCAGGGAGGGCTTCGAGGTTCCCAGAAATTTTTCGTCATCTCTTCTATTCTAAACAAAGTTTAAAATCTAGGAATATTTATTTTTTCAATTATTGTTATTTTTTGCAGGACTACTGATCATAAATAACAGAGAAAGCTATTTCAATTCAAAGCGACTTCTTCCAACAAGGCAAAGGAAAAAAAAGGGGTAACACACATACACATTACACTTGTTCCAGAAAGAAGTTTTTCTTTTCTTTCTCAATCCAGTTTTCGAAGGAAATGGTTATTGCAGGGAACAAGCCAGGTATTTGGAAAGAGCTTGACATCTCAGCAGGTGTCGCAAAAGGAAACGATAGTTTACCACGAAAGGGTAGACTTGCGATATTTTTGCATTTCTATTGAGTAGATAAATTCCAGCTGGACTATTGTGATAACAGAAGGGAAGGGGAGGTTGAGGTGTGTCAAAGCTTTCCCTAATCCACACCACCAAGGCAGAGGAAATCCATAGTAGTGCAAAGTAGATGTATAGTCTAGCATACACGTATTAGTTCAACCAGTGAAATTCAAGAAATGTTTAGTGAAGGCAAGAGTAACAGCAGGTTATTTAAATATTTTAAAACAACGAGAAAGCCTGTATTTGATGAATCCCAAAAATTGTGGCTGAGAATATGTGAAATTATCAACTAAAACGCATGATGTTACTAAGAAGTATTGAAAGAAATATCGGTGAACTGTAATTTTTAGATTTGGGACTATATTTAAAACCAGAAGATTACAGATCAAGGGGTAAGACTTAACCCGGAAAAATCATGGCTACAGCTTTGTTTATTTCTTATATTTGCTGGAGGGAGGACCTGTCAAACACCAGGGTGTTGGAGTGAAGGTTGAAAGTTCTCAATACCACCATATTTGAAGTAAAACAGCAGTGTTATTGAAGGCATGTGGCAGAAAATTTAGTTTTTTCAACTGTTTTTTTAATGAACAGGGATATAACTTCAACTTTTAACTTGCCTAGAAATTGATTATAAGTTGTTTTTTTGTTTGTTGTTGAAACAACATTTATTATCTCTAAGTTGTAGAGGTCGTGAATCTCCTTGGAAACACTAAATACGTATGTTTCAACCTGTGTCTTGTTCCCATGATGTTTGTATCGGACCTAGTGCTGCCACATCTACCAACAATTTTGAGCATGCCGGTCCTTCAAAACAAGTAGCAGACAAACGAAGATTGAGGGAAGTTTGAATAGTCTTGGGGGAATTGATAGCAGGTACAAACTACCTTTCTTATTGACAGTTTTAAAATCAACTGCATTTCAAGATATTTTTTAGGGAATATCATACTTCTATGAGTTTCAATAAAGCTAAGGTAAAGAAAAAATTCAGTTCAAGTGAAAGATCAAGAGCGAGTTACATATATCGAACATCCAAGATGACTTGAAATAGAAAGCACAAATGGAATTAAAGCCTGAAGAAGAAGGAGGCAGAAGGAGCTTACTGCATCATCTGGATAGAGCAACTGAAGCTGGATTCAGTGTCGGATTTGAAGCTGGGCTCACGAAACTACGCCGATCTTACGGAAGAAACAAACTGTTTTATGTATATAGTGTTTATTTTTCAAAATGTAAGACAGAATGCATTTACCTTTAAATGATTGTTAAGTTTTTAGAGACTGATAACTTTTAATTCTTCTGATTTATACTCTTTGTTATCATTTTATTAACCTAATTTTAAGGATAGCAGTTTGAACTTTTATGAATTTCTCAAAATAATACCCTAATAATAAAATTGTCTGTATGAAGCCAAAGTATTTTCTTCTTGCATATATTTTTCATCCGATGACCGCCACAATTAAAATTGATAAAAAAGTAATGACTTTAAAAAGTGTGAAAAAATTATTGAAATTTTTATCTTAGGAAAACGTGTGTTAAATGTGCTTTCATAGAACATTAAAGTTTTGTATGGAATATAATCTGGTCCAACTGACCAGTAGAAATATTTTATAATATAGGAAAAGCTTAGGTGTCCGATACTACTCGACATTTCCCTACTTAATAGTTTGAAATTCAATTCAGAAAGACGTAAGAAAAGTTTAATTCGCTGTTAAATGTGAGAGCCTACGATTGTGACACAACTTATTGTGAACCAGTGTATTCAGATTAAATTCAAATGTTTCGCATTTTACCAATCTTGCAATACTTTTGGCCAGTAGTGTATCTTTTTGAATATTAATATTATTAAATTGGAAATTTAATATAAGATGCTGTGGCTTTGAAATTATGGAAGAAAATCTGGCTATGTTTCGAACTTTCGGAGGTAAAAATTATTTAATACAAATACTTACATCTCCTTCAATTCCCAAAGTATTTATTGCGTGTTTTAATATAATACTTCGCTATCATATTGTCACAGATTTTGTAAGCTTCGTATAATTTGGCTAAACACTCTGCATGTTGTAAGCAAACACTATGCGGAAAAATTTAGATTTTTGAAAAAAACCCTTTATATCTTCTCGCATATATGTGCTGGTTTTACGAAAATCTATGTAAGGATTGCGCACTAAAAACAAGTACACTAATGAAAAATTCAAATCATTGTCAGCTTTCTGTGAAACGGGGTGAGACCAAATCATTTTCTTCTTCATAAATTTCTGGTCCGTATCCTAAATCCCTCGGGTCTAAATCTTCACTGTAAAATGCCACTTCAAACCTTTTTCATTTTATGATCGAAATTCAAGGGCTCTTTGCCCAGCTTTTATGGATAAAATGTATTAATCCAAAAATGTCCGGAAACTTTTGATCGTATAATATATTAAGATGTATGTTATTTTGATGCACACGCTATAAAAACTAATATATAATATGCTTTGTAATTGAGTTATAACTCTGTTATCAGTATAGCCAGCTTCAATGAAATTCAGTGTGAATTCAGGAATGGTAATGAAATAACTATTTTAATCTAAGTTTAAATATCAAAATAAACATTTTGTGACATTTTCAAATGACTCCGGTTTTGAGTTATTGGTTGGTTTTAGAACAGGTATTTTAGAAGATTCTAACAATCTGCAGTTTTTTTGTTATCAAAAGCTTTTTGAAAAATTCCACAAGCAGAAATCGATATGTCTTCGGGAAGTCGCGCAATCAGGGGCGGCTCGTGTATAGAGATTGCGGAACTGCAGTAGCCCCAGCTGTTTTCAGTGCATAAATTTAATCACTTACTTATTTAGTTTTGCATGTAACATCCAAAGCCATCAATAAAATTAACTTTTGAATTTTTCAGCTGACCCAAAAGCTGAAAAAATCCATGGTTACTTCTGAGAATTTCCCCTATCCGCTGTCTTCTCAGAAAACGTTTTCCTCTTCGACAACAAGACATTTCCTTTGCTCCAGTTCTTTCTGCTTGAGCATGCGCATTTAATTTGCAATAACAGTCTTCCTTTTTTTCCAGTAGGCATTTAACTAAGCAGAGAACTGTCAGCAAAGTAGCACCGCGAGATAAGGAATAGTTTTAAGGGTTTTTTGACTGCGAAAAATGTTTCACGGGATGAAATTTGAAAATGAATAATAAAGGATAATGAAGAAATAATTAATGATAAATAAAAGAATTAGTTTTAAAATTATCGTAGATAAATTTGAATGATTTTTTTTCTTCTTGCATTCAATATAATTTTTTCAACAGATTTTAGTTCTAAATGTGGATAAATCTAATAGGAGTGGATTGCAAAATTTAAGCAACCCCAATATTATTCTGCGCGATATATTTATGGTCGTAAAGAAGCTCTTTTTGTTAGCTTAGAGGGTAGCTTAAAGAAATATACCATTTTAAAGAATATCAAATACAACGGCTCTAGAGCCTGTATTAGCCCCTCAGAATCAAATGTAGGAAGTTTGAATGAATATAACTTCTTAAAGAGTTTCAGTAAGTGCATTCACATTGAACAGGATCACAGCCCACTTATAAGTAGGTACAATACCAAAAACTAACCATTTTTTTCTTTCTTTCTCTAATTCGTAGTATACAAAAAGAAAGCATTGTAATTGCGAAAATGTCCGACCTCTAGATTTTGAGAAATCAACACGTTTTAGAGCTTTCGGGGTCTCCCTCTTCCTCCCACCTACACTGAAAAAATTGGAAATTATGCCTGTCTGTCCGTGTGGATATGAACATTATAATTCAAAACCGAAAAACCTAGAGGAATTAAACGTGGAATGAGATCTCAACACCAAATTCGTGAATCTAGCAAATTTTGGGCGATATCCATCAAAGAGATTTTTTTTCTACCTGTCCGTGAGAGTCTTAATGTCATTTTATGGTCCTACCAATATTGTGGAAAACGTTATTGATCATTTCGCTCGAAATAAATCCAGAAGAGCCGATTTTATTTTAAGTAGTTTTGTTAATATCTATAAATAATACCTTTATTTTATATATGTAGATATTTTAACTTACAGCTTTCAATGATTTTTTTTTCATGTTCAGTCGATTCTTTAAATCCTTATAAATGAGGGCAAGAGACGTAGCAAAAATAAGTGTGAAAAATCATTTTAAAAGTTCTTGATTATTGTTAGTTAAAAATTAGTAATTTCTAAATTAAAATTTATTTATTAAAAATAATTTGAAGTCAAAATCCAATAATTAATTTTTATTAACTAAGTGTTAAACTATTGAAAATTAGTTAAAAAGGTCCTAATTTAAGATATACAAAAAATCATTAGTAGACAATGTAGAACATTACGTTGCAGCACCCCCACGGTGATTTCGCAAGAGCCGTCACTGCGCGCAATATTTATTGCTATATATAATGCCTAATTTACTGAAATTTAAGTAACGTGTTTAACTCTAAAGTGCTGCATATGTATTCAGCATATTTCTAACCTTTACATAATGCAATATGAGTATTCAAAGATTCAAGTTTGAAAAATATCGATTTTTGGAAAAAAAAAAAAAAAAAAAACTTCAAGCAACTGCAATTCAGCATACAAACCCAAGTTTGCTTTACGAATTATTCAGTATCATTTTACGATCACTTATCTCTGTCAATATTGAGATCGTTTTTAAATGAGACTATTTGCTTTGGTATAAGTTTTTGTTTCTGACACATTTCATCTTTTGAAGATTCTTCTACAAATCTTTATAGTTTGAAAAAGTTAGTCTTAAATATTTAATTAGCGTATTAGGCAGTATCTTGCCAAAGGTCATATCAGAATAGAGTTTAAGTATTCCAAACTTAGGCAGTCACAAAGGAGTTACCCCGTCCCTGCCTTGGCACCCGGGGTTTCTGAATGACAGCCGTTGCAATAGCTCGAGTACTGAGGCCGGAGTCCTAATAGTCGTCACCGATCATGGCCCGACCCTTACCGAAGGGGGTACGTACTATCACCCGTGGGAGGTAACTTGAACCCCACTATTGCTATACCCCCCCAGGGGAAGCGAGAACCCATCAAAACATAGACAAGATAATTAAACTACTTTTCGCTCATTAGCAGCTACATTAATTGAATAATGTATAAGTCAAAGAATTTTGATCAAATGTAATGAACACAATTTGCTATTATTTAAATGTATCAAATGAATTGCCACTGTTTCTGTGTAATAAATAAAATATAAATAATTATATTTTTTTACCTGCGGAACGTATAACGGAAAATAGTACTTTCTATACATAAATGCTGCTCTTTTAAAAATTTAGATCGGCATGAAAAATGAAATAAAATAAACTCTCCGTTTTTTTCATCTTATCACTGCAGGCCGCTCAGGGTCTCACCTTGTTTAGGTGGGTACGGGTGCCCCAACCCTGACGTGGCGTATCAATCTGCTGGTACTCTAGCCACTTTGGTGGTCTGCTGAAGGGAATCAAGGGAAGGGGTCACTCCTTGGGCTTGGCGTTAAGGGTGGTCACTGTCCTCGGGGGTGACACCCAGTGTGTAGGTTCCGGCTAGCACCGAGGCTGGTAATATCCAGAGCCGGTGGCTGTTTTACCTTGTTGGGCTCCGTGGTGGGTGGTGCCGACGGGCCCGAATTTGCTATCATATCGCTCTGCTTCCAAATCTAACGTGAAGGAAGAATCATCTGGATCTAGATTTTTTGTTAAACGTACTCCAGAAAAATTTAACTCACTTTCTCCTTTTTCAGCGCATAAGCTTATTTTGGCAACTATTGATGAAACAGAAGATATTGAGAAATTGCTATCCGGCGAACTCTTAATGCATACAACTTCTGCAAAGCAAACAAAAATTTTAACAAGCTTACTAAGATGGGTACTTACCGGTTGCAGTGTCTTTGCATAAAACTTTAAATTTCTCTCATGGAAATATCTCAGAGCCTACTCTCGAAACATCGACTGAATAAGAATTGGTGAATGAATTAAGCGCTGAAGGGGTGTTTGCTGCACTTTGCATTCATATTCGACGTGATAGACGACATATATCCACAAAGTATATTATTTTAACTTTCGAGACACCTGTCCCGCTTAAAAGTATTCGAGCTGGCTATTTACGTTGTAATATTCGTCCATACATTCCCAATCCTCTGAGATGTTTTTAATGTCAGAGGTTCGGACACTCACAACAAGCATGTCGCGGAAAACTTTCCTGTGCAAAATGTTCTGAAACTGATCATGTAGCTAATTCTTGTGTATTAGAAAAACTTGAATGACCTAATTGTAAAGGTACTTATCCGACTTCTCTAAGACTTGTTCAAAATGGAGTCTCGAAAAATAAATAATTGCTTTAAAAATAAAAAGAAATATATCTTCTGCAGAGGCTCGCAAAATGGTTGTCGATCGGACTCCCAAATCTGCAGTATCCTATTCCTTTGTTTACAAAACCCAACAGACAAGTTCCAGCACCCAAACTGAGGTAGATATCACGAAGTTACCTTGTCCACCTCTCGTTACTTTATGTTCTAAACTAACCAGTAGTTCAAGATCTTCCCAAACCATGCATTCAATTGCCTCATCCAAACCTTCGGATCTCGCAGTGACACTTTCTACCTAAAATACTACTGTCCTTTTTCCTTCATCTTCAAAACAATTTCTACGTATGAAAACAGATAGTAAAATTAATGAAGCGATGAAATTTAAAAAGAAGATAAAATATGAAAGAAACTGCTGAGAATGATGAAAATGCTCTTGAAAACGTACCCAAAACCAAAAAGAAAAAAAATCTGTTCCTATTGACTCGGAAATTTCTTCTGGGTCAGGTGATGAAACTATGTAAGACAATCATGACTAAGACGTTATCATTTATGATACAGAAGAAGTCATTCAGGACTCTCAAGTTCAGACACCAACAGAAAAAGAACAAACGTTGGAGAATAATTTGACACCCAAGTCTTACAAAAATAAGAGGCAGTATGAAATTAAATAATCAATAGAAATAAACAAATTACTATTGATTTACCTTTTGAATGGACCAATTAGATCAGCCCTTTTTTCATGTTATCATTTTAATCCTTTGTATTTTATCTTTTTCTGTTATGAAACATTTTGATACATGGAAATTTACTTACGCGATACTTTAATTTCAAAGAACTTGCTAGCCAACATTTAAATAAAAATTATTGTTGCTGTTAAATACAAATTTAGTTTTTTAATTTCACTTTCGTAATGCTGAATTTTATATTTGATGTGTTTCACTTCCTTGCTACATGTTTTATTTATGATTTTCCATACCAAGCTATTTTTAAAATACCTTATGTTTCGGAACAGTATATCTCAACTGAGGATCTCACGCCATGTAAATTCCAAAATCAAAGCAAATTTGATCACTGCAGGTTTCTAGTCTATGTTTGGTAAGCGTTCGCAGCGACACTCGACGGCAGCTCACTGCCAATACCTTAGAATTGAAATCAAACAGCAAATCCATTTTAATGAAGATAATCTTTACTGAAATATTTGGTGCCCAAAATTGTCATAAAGGGTTTCTATATATTTAAAATTGTTCGAACTTTGAAATTTCCAATGGCAACATCTTTTTCGTTTCATAAATAAATTCTTTATGAAAAAAATATCCAAGTCTGACATTTCGGTATATATATTGACATAAATTTTAAATTTGGTTTTTTCCTATCTAACATAGGTCTCTCCATATGTAGATACATAAGATCTCTTTCTCTGATCATTAGTAGAAATTTTATTAATATGACACGTTAAAAACGACCTTAAAGTTTTGATCTACATGTTGCAGCAAATTACTACTTAAAACATGAAAAAGCTTTATTAAAGTTTCTGGAAAATATTTGATTCCGTCCGGCAAAAACATTTTTCAAGAGTATTGTAAATTTTATCTAAATTGTAATTGAGCTTAAATTGAAATTACGCTCTATGTGATAAATCTTAAAATTGTAAGTTTATAGAGGGGCGAGACTCAAGTTTGTGTGTAGTGCTGCTGAAGAATCCATTCAATTTTAGGAACCATTTTTTATTAGGTTACGTTCCACCGCACAGAACATTAAAGTTACAAGACACAAGACAGGACAGAGAACAACATCACGATACAAGCGCACAGACTAGAATGACAGAGAGGCATCATGGGAAAAAGATGGCTCCAGTAGCGCCACTTACCATAGAAAGGAGGAGGCAGTTGATTGTAATCGCTACAAATTTTGCTTTATGAGCGAAAGTAATACGAATAATTTTTTTACCAAATATTAAAATTAGTGTTAAGATTCTTTCATTTCTTTATCAGTATATAATATTTCTATTATTGTTGCGTAATATTCGTTTCTGAATGGACTTAATTAAGCTCCGTATCACTTTTTTATAAGAATTTATATAAAGCGTTGTAGCGTTTCATTCATTTTTAAGTTTACGCCGGTTTTCATGCTTGCTTAGTGTGCAACACAAATCCTTCAAAAATACAACAGGGTTCATAGCGCAGAACAAAAAATTAGGATACTTGCATTCGACAAACATGGACTGCAAATTAAAGCGATTAATAGACATATGTAATGCAAAATAAATAAATAAATAAAAGTGTATAATAGATTATCATTTTTCGAGCTTGCAAATTCTTCATATATCTTAATATTCATCTATTGACTTTACATTATTTAAGTTTCTGCCATGGGATTGAATTTTTTCCTTTTTACGTATAAAATCTAAAAATTATAATTTATTTTACTACTTCAGATATGAGTAAAAATTTGAAATCTTGCAGAATACTTCCCTAAGTTTCCTTTAAAGTGTACCCAGAATATTATTTGAAAAATTCCAGTGGAACACTTCTGATTAAAAGAAAAATTGCATGAGAACGACAAAGCACAAAAGTTAATTATCTCAAGAATAAATAAATAAAACTATCGAACAAATTTTT
>BGPR01020525.1:888-27781 GCA_013235015.1 Araneus ventricosus | reverse complement strand
TATTTTTGTAATCCTGCTTATTGGACTGCAGTCACGTACACCCACAAAGCAATTTTGTTACAATATATATTATAAAATATATAATTTATAATATAATAATTTATATTATATATAAATAAATATTATATATAAAAATTATTATATATTATAAAAATATAATTAAACATTATATAATAATATATTTTTATAATATATATTATAAAATATTATATATGTTACCGTGAAAGACCGAAATTTGGAGAATGTCGACTTTCACCGGTGAATGTCGATATTCTCCGGTGAATGTGTTTGGCATGTGTCGACATTCTCTAATTTCGGTCTTGCACGGCAACATATATATAATATATATAATATATATAATAATTCATATTATATATAAATAAATCATTATATATTATAAAAATATAATTAAATATTATATAATAATATATTTTTATGATACATATTATAAAATATTATATATGTTACCGTGAAAGACCGAAATTTGGAGAATGTCGACTTTCACCGGTGAATGTCAGTTTTTCTGGTCGGTGAATGTCGATATTCTCCGGTGAATGTGTTTGGCATATGTCGACATTCTCTAATTTCGGTCTTGCACGGCAACATATATATAATATATATAATAATTCATATTATATATAAATAAATTATTATATATTATAAAAATATAATTAAATATTATATAATAATATATTTTATAATATATATTATAAAATATTTTATATATAATATATAAATAAATATTATATATAAATAAATTATTATATATTATTAAACATTATTATTAATATAATTAAATTTTGATTCTATACGAGTGGCACCATCTAGTAGTGAATTTGAAAAAAAAATTTCTTTCAAGTTTCTATCGTATTAATAATAATGCAATAAATTAAAACTAATTTATAATAAATTAAACTAAAGTAGGAAATAATTAATATAAAAAATGCATACTCTTTAGTACACCAATAAGTGTTTTTAAAAAGTGATTTTATGAAATTTGTTTTAATTAATTTAACATCCGAGTTTGAAGGAATACTTTCCAGAGGATACGGTTTCGCCAATAGAAGATATAAAAATATTTCTAAGTAAAAATTTAACAAACTATATTTCTAAAAGAAAAAACATCTTCAACATAATTGCGAAGAGATTCTCTGAGGTTTATGCAACGAATCTATAAATAACATTGTCTTCATTTTTTTTAAACTTCTTTCTTCGACTCGCCAATTTGCATATCCTTTGATCCTCCTTCACAATTTTCTTAAATATAATATACGTCTGTTAGTGCATTTTTTTGCGGGAAACTTACAAAAAGTTATTTGTCGAAAATAGAATTCAACTCCTCTTTAGAATGTATTTTTATTAATAAATCCTAAGTTATTAAGTGCATTCTTAGAAATAGTATTTCCAAGTATCGTATTTCAGAACTTTTGAGGAATTACTCAGAATTTCTATAATTTGATATCATTTTTAGTTAACGAAAAGAAAAGTAACAGTGTAAAGTTACTTATAGATAAAATTTTCCATTCGTTCTAAAAACTCGATATGATGCCTATCCAATGATTTTAATATTGATATCAGAGAAGTCTAGCCAATATTTTGTTTTCTACAACTAAATATAGAAATCTTTGTTTTCTGATGTTGTATCATCTAAAATTCAGAAGGATGTATAAAAAAAGAATTACTAGACTTTAGAAATTATCAGATGGTACTTACAAGAAAAACATCTACCAATTATACGAAAAGGAAATTCTAGACTCTTCCGGATCTTATTCATTTGCATTTCAAAAATAATTAAAAACACATTTTTAACTACATTTTCAAACAATTTATTAATATTTTGGAAGTTGAAATGCATTAATAAATAAACAATTTGTCAAGTTTATTTTATGGTTATTTTTATTAATTAATTTTTCTTCAGGCAGTATACTAAATTTCAATATATTTAATGCTTTATTAATAAATTTACAGACGCGTTCCATTTCATTTCTTTGTTTTAAGACTTTTATTGCTAAAGTGTTTTTGATGATAACTTTCTGAGCTTTTATGAGATTATCTATGATTTTGTTTGATGTGAAATTTCTGTACCTTTAGGTAATTAGTTAACGCAAATTAGTAATAAATGCGATTTATTGTAAATAGCGTTGAATTTCCAAAATTGATTGTTATTTTACATCATTAGACATAAATGTCGAATTTTCCTGTTATTTTTTAAATGTTTAGTGGGATTTTTTTAATTAACTTTCACCATGTTCTTATGTGAGGATATATTTCCCAAGATTTACTAATCAGTTTTTCCTATGAGCGATTAAATACATAGTCGGAGAGATTTTTTAAGTGAACAACACATCATTTGTCGAGTTAGTCCATACTATCTTGAAATACTCCATAAATAAAAAAAATATTTAATCCTTTAAAAGATAGTATATACTTTTTTAATATAGTGAAATGTTGTGCAATTCGTTTCAATACAGTATACTCTCTATTATCCGTGCGCGGATTATCCGTACTCATTCCGGACTCCCCAAAAAATTTAAAGAGAAACATTTTCACGCTTATCATGCATGTAAAATCGATGTTGATGTTCGATCGAGAGATTCATTCCGTGAAACTAGTGAGCCTTGACGGTGGAAGCTAAAAAATATATTTTTTCTTTCTTCCTCCACGTGCAATTTCTACCGGTGCAACCCCTAATTTTCCGAGAAACGAATCATCCACTTCCTGCTAGCTCATTCTCGTTCGAACACGTTTCTCCCTGACACGTCATTCGTTAACTTCTTCGTCCGCTTTCACTTTCGCACGTGTTCCTTTAGTTTTTGCGTCTTGTTTATCATCAGTTAGTTGCGTGAAATTTTTTTACTGAGTGGTGTGAAACGAAAACGAAACGTTTTAAATGTTAAACAAAAATTAGAAATCCTTCAAAAACTTGATAATGGAGAATGAGCTAGTACTGATGCAGAAGATGTACTAAATGAGAGAAATACAATTTCTCATTTTGCTGCTCTACAATCTGTGGAAACTTTGTTAGATTATGTGTCGATATTCGACAAGAGATGAACAAAGAGCAGAAGCAAGAACGCATTACAGAGTTTTTTAAGCAGTAAATGCTGAAAGGAAAATTCCTAGCTTGATGTTATACAGCATGCAAAAATAACTAATTTTTATATTTTTGTACTGATGTTGATTTTTCTTTAATAAAAAGGAGTTTTCGGATTATCCGTGTTTTTCCATTCTCCGTGCGATCCCTCCCGGTGATTAACCCGGATAATCGGGAGTGCACTGTATTTAGAAATGTACGATAAATAAATAATCATTACACATAAAAAGGACTGAAACAAGATCAACTGGCTCTTTCTTATTCAAAATTTAGCTAATTACAAAACCACCTTCAAAATACCAATTTTATGGTACTACTGATAAATCTATCATTCTTTTCGTTTGAAGGACATACAGGTACTGCAACTTCTCATTCAAAGTAAAATTCTTTATTATACAAGGTGTCCGGGAATTGTTGGACACTTCTCAAAAATTGTTTTTTAAAAAAAATTAATATTGTTTCAACTACGGTTTTTAAAAATGATAGCGCATTTTAAAAAGTTTTTTTTCAGATAGGTAACCCGCCGTTTCGGTGGTCTAGGGGGTCGTAAATTACTGAAATCGAAAATTGCTTTAGAGCCATTATCTGCGAAAATATTAAAACTGGAAGAAAAATAAAAGCGCGTATTTGTGGAGGAGAATGTTACGCTCTTTAATTTGTTACTTCACATTTAGTGTTTAAGCTGTAGAGTCTCTGCTATCTCTTAACTATAGTAGAGAAGGCTGTATCTAATTAAAGAGTTCAGTGTCAGTCACCGGTGACAGATTTCCATTAGCAATGGCTACCAATCTGCAGAAGCCGGTGCGCGTTTTCTTGATTCTTTTTCTAGTTTTTCTTGAATATCTCGAAAACTCTTCAGTTTAAACACCACACGTGAATTAAGGATTGAGCATCTAAAAAGATAAAGAATAAGGATGAATATCCAACACGATAAAAATCAATATAAGCAATTTGATTGGTGTGCGAAAGTGCAGCATCATCCAGTAAAAAATTGCGAAGTACAAAATAAATAAAAATACTAGTAAAGGGAATTTTATTTGTAGAATAGTTAAAAATACAAAAATAATGGCATACAACTTATAGGAAGTAATAATCCGGCGGATGACTTCATCAGTGGCCATTCATCCATGCAGATCATGACATGTGAATGTAGGATATTACCTGTAAAGAATAATTTAATTACTGTATAAAGAAAAATGTAAGAGCTAGATTAACTCTTTTTTGGCGATAGATGGAACCACAGTTCTGCTCTGTAGGAATTACGAGCAGCGCCCTCTTTTTTCCTAACAAAACCAGACTGCACGCTGAGAGCAAGCAGCACACCGCAGGCAGCCAAAATGTAAATACCTCTCTCAATTCCTCTGTTGTCAGATCAGTCTTGGAACAGTTAAGTCGTCGATCTTCCCGCTAGGGTAACTATATTCCGTCTCACTTTCCTTATGGCTCTCTAACCTCTAAATCTTAATACCGTAATATTCTTAACCCGTAACATCTATCCCTCTTTAATCTAGCTCATCAAGTAAATATGACTTCATGTAAACTCTCAACATTCTCATAAACATTCGTGTATATATCTTCCCCTCCTGTAAATTTTGCCTATAGTACTTTAATAAATGTTTTTGTATTTAACTTGAAGTCTACTCATTTATTCTATGTAATATTTTGTTCTAAATTTAATATAGTAAAAACCCTTAAATCCCCCAGACATAAACCCGAACTACTTACCCCTTAAAGGTAGCCTTCCGTGGACATTTTGCTTAATTGAATGGAATCCCACATGAATTAACAAATTAGAGAGCTTAACATTCCCTATACAAATACGTGCTTTTATTTTTCTCCCAGTTTCAATATTTTCGCAGATAATGGCTCTAAAGCAAATTTTATTTTCAGTAATTTAGGACGCCCTAGACCACCGAAACGGCGTGTTACCTATATGAGAAAAACCTTTTAAATTGCGCTATCATTAAAAAAAATTCGTATTTGAAACATTATTAGTCTTTTTTTATTAATTTTTTTAAAGTCTCCAACAATTCCCGGACGCCCTGTATTTCTTTGGCTGTCGTGGAAGGCATATGTAACACGGGTTAACCCTCTCGTACCGAGCGAGGCGGTCTAAAGATTTCCCCTTAACAGCGACGAAGGCCGGTCTGAGGCGGTTGGCTTCTTTTGAGGGGAGGTTCTGCGATCGCTTCGGAGATAAGCGCGGTAGGGGGTCCAATTATCCTTGCCAACCACAGCCCATTTCCGAGCGCCTTAAGACAAGGTTATGGCAGGGGTTGGGGTGACGTTGAAAATGACCACACAGGTTGGGAGAGTCCAATTCTTGTCGTTTCCTCCCAAAAGTCCCCGTTTTAAAGGAGCTAGAAGAAGAAAAGTCGCCTCGGGATTAAAGAGTTAAAGAACAGAAGAGGCACTTTATACGTGGCATCAATATTTTGACCCATTTCATTTTGATACTGGTATCCAGTCTTATGGTGCCTTTAATTTTTAAAAAATTTTAGTACCAATTTTATGACATTATGGTGCTCTTTAATTTTTTTAAAAATTAAAGAGCACCATAAAGAGCACCCCCTGTTTCGGGACTGCTGGGTTCCTATTTCGGGACTGCTGGGTTCCTGGTTCGGGAGGGACTGCTGGGTCCCAGGTTCGGGAGGGACTGCTGGGTTCCAGGTCCGGAACCCGATTCCACTGAAGATCCGTCGTGTATTGGTTCTGTTGCAGTTAAAATCGTACGAATGAGGTCAGACGTCCTCCGCTGATGTGGCGCGGAAGTTTGAAGAGGGGGTACCAGCTCAGTCATACTCAGCTCCTCGTCACCTGACCGCGGTTCAAAATTACGATGTCCGTCCAAAAATAGCACTCGCGTTGCTTCAAAATGGACGTTAATATCACTAAAACTAAGCTAAACTAAACTGACATATAAGATAAGTAGCGAGAATATTTCGTATCTAAATTTGTTTAGGCATAATTTTTACATATAAGCAATAAATCAAATACGTCTTGCTCATGAAGCCGTAATTTGTTACCCAACTTTGGACTCGCCATCTCCTGTCCAAATATGATCATCTAATTTTCCATCAACTTAAACCGAATCGATAAACATCATTACCCCAGAATCATCTGACATTAACAAATACGCTCGGACACTCCCGTTTAAATCTTGTCTCCACTCCTTCTTAAATGTGCCGTGAAAAGCCAATAAACGCCGGGACGCACACAACCAGCAGGCCAAACGAAATTCAAATCCCTCCGTCCTGGAGAATTGAGAAATTAGTTCTGCGTTTGCAAGGTAAACAAAACCAAAAATGGGAGCCTCCATAACTCCCCTTTAAACCCCGACCACCCCCTTTCCGCAGACGATTGCGTGTCTCGGCATCCGCCGGATGATTCACGGTCCGTGCCAACAGCGAATTGTTCGGCTGTTCATCAGCAAGCCCCGAGAAAGGTACCGAGGGATCAACTAAAATTAGCCTCGGCTGAAACGCTAATGCTGCTGCTACTGCCTGGTCCTTTAAGACACCGGAATTATGTTTCTGCGCTGCTGGTCAAAAGCATTTAGGGTTGGTTCCTCCGAAAAGTTGCGATTCCGGCCTGAAAGATGAGTTTCGTGCAGAAATCGAATCAGTGGCCCTCTTTTAGGATGTCGATGAGGCCCATTTTTTTTCGTCGAATGATTGCGTTTCGTCGATTTTGTGTCGTCGACGTCCAAACAGATAAATTGGTGTGTAAACATCGGATTATTTATTGGGTTGTGTCTGTTTGCGAGATAAGATAATGAAGAAGGTATTGAAGGAATAAAAGTAAAAGACATCGGGCTTATAAATGAATAGCTTTACAAAAATATTGATAGTGATTATTATTATCGTTGCGTGTGAATAAAGATGTCATATTTTAAAATGCAATGGCTTGCTCATCGTAAATAATAATAAATCAAGTATAAGTTCGTGAAAAAATAAATATTTAAAAAATATATAAATGTGAGATATATTTTTTTTTACCAAGGAGAGTCCATAATTCAAAATTATGCTGCCTTATTTCCATTTTGATACAAGGCCATCTTTTAGGGTTTTTTACCAAGGAGAGTCCATAATTCAAAATTATGTTGCCTTATTTCCATTCTGATACAAGGTCATCTTTTAGGGGTTTTTTACCAAGGTTTTGCGCAGTTTAGCTTAATATGGCTGTTGTGCCATAAAACCAGCATCAAAAACAAACAAATGAGGTCATCAAGGGCCGGGGATGAACCTCCGCTTCGAGACTGGAGGGTTGGGGGGGTCGAGCCTAATTCCGGGGGAGATCCTCCGTGTTATAAGGGCATGGTACAAGTTCAGTTCGTAGACAAACTTCCTGACGTTGGTGTGGTTTGGAGATTTGGAGAGGGAGTGACGAATTGGGATAATTTTCTGTAGAGAAACCGACTTAAAAAAAGTCAAACACATGGTTCCTCTGTGACCTGAATTATCCCAAAAGTTGAAAGAAAAGGAAAAAAAAACTTTCCTCAAAATACTAAAATGTGCATTTGTGACAAAAAAAAAGCGGAAGAAAGAAAAGACAGAAAAATTTTACTTTCATCCCCGGGAACAACATCACTAATGCCAACGCTACCGATTCGGAAAATGGCGCCTAAATATATGAAAACAACAAACTTTTAAAAGGATTGTCTGTGTGTTGTCTGTGATTTTGCTGCTGGTTGGGCCTTAGAAAGAAATGTTAAGATTAAAGTGTTTTCTGATAGCAAGTCCTCTATTGAAGCGATTAGAAGCCCCAAAGTCAAATCTAATTTTATATTATCAGTTAAGGATAATCTGTACAATGCTAAGCCTTGTCTGGGTGGAAGTTCATGCCGGTAACACGGGCAATGAGCTGGCTGATCACTTTACAAAAATTGCTTCTTCTTGTGGGGCCGACATGTCTATACCTGCTCCTTATCCTTATGTAAAAAGAGTTTGTAAGGAATTCCTTATGAACGAGAGGAACTCATACTGGAAAAATTCCACCACTGGCAAACGTACAAAAGAAATTATTCCGTCAGCAAAATCTGGACTTATTGATTAGCAACAAATATGTCATTTACTGCTTACCAATCATGGACCTTTTCCAGCATATCTGTACAGGTTCAAGATTTTGAACAATCCTGATTGTTTGTGTGGTGAGCATGGAGATGTTGACCATTACTTGACTTCATGTATGTATACAAAAGACTATCATTTACTACAACCGACAGGTGCTGCTCGGACTCACTGGACTAGAAAACTTTGTAAAAACTATTTATTTTTAAACAGATTGAAGTCAATTTTTGGAATTTCTAGGAAAGTTTGTGATGATTTGCAGCGTTTGTGATCTGAATTGTATCTAACTTCTATACATAAATTTACTGCACTCAAAGTATATATATATATTGTTATGTAAGTAATCCCTTGATTGAGTTTCTATTTTTCATTATTATTATTATCCTTTATTGTTTCTTGTGTTTTACAACGTTGGTTTTGTTCTGTAGCACTGCTGATTCCTTTGTGTTGTATGTGTTTGTTTTTGTCTGTGTTTCTGTGTGTTTTTGTTTGTATTTTTTTTCTATTTGCACGTAGTTCTGTAATCCATACCTTCCAAATATTGTAACTTTTTACTTTCTCGTCTACGAAGTATACAAAGAGAAAGTATTGTAATCGTCAAAAAATTCGAACTCGAGATTTTGACGAATCTCCACGTTTTAGACCTCCCTGATTCCGAAAAACACAATTTTGGAATTATGTCTGTCTGTGCGTGTGTCTGTGAACACGATAACTCGAAAACTATTAGAGCTAAGGGGATGAAATTTGGTATGTGGTCTTTAAACATAATTTGTAGGTTTCTATCAAATTTTGGACAAAATCCGACAACGGGAAGTCTGTCTGTCTGTTCGAGGTAATGCGAACGCTATAACTCAAAAACTTGAAAAGCCAGATGGATAAAATTTTATACACAGTTTTATCGTCATAAATGTAGATCCGTATAAAATTTTGGGCCAAATCCGTCAAAGGGTTGACTGTCTATCGGTCTGTATAATCGCATACTTGTTCAGTTTTGAAACTAACTCCCTGCGCATGCCTACTGGTGCGTATTGGAGAGAGAACGGACGCTCCGAAACTTGGCAGTTTGCCAAAAACCAATTCTGGAGCGATTTTGTAAGGAAGCAGACATTTAGGGAGTCTCGCCAAGTCCTGTTGCGCAGAAGAATGCGCAGGGGATTTGAATTTGTTTTGATCCTTCAAACCACGCGTGGTTCCAACTTTGGTTTACTTGCGACGGAAGTTTATTTGACGTCTTTTATTATTCTAGTTTTCTCTACATGTGTTAGGAGTATACGAGAAAGTTTAGGGGAGACCACTCCCGCTGGTTTTCTTTCATGACTGGTCTGACTCCTCCCCGCCTATCCTTGCTGACTCTAAACCCTTTGGGTGAGTCGGTCGGCGTGGGTTATTTATGTGTGTTGTCCGTGCAATAGTTTGAGCGCAGGGAGTTTTGCTGTGCTATTTGTTATGCTTTTGGAAATGCGACTTTAAGCAACCACCACCAACTTTCAGCGGCTGTGGGGATAATTTGACTATCCGACATATTTTAGCTGAATGTTTACCTCTAGATTCGATTCATTGCATCTTAAACATTTTAATGCAGTCATCTGTGGTCTCACATGGTCTGTGGGTCTTAGAATCCACATTTCAATTTTTGCATTTACTTAAAAGAGGCTGGTTTCATTAATGATATCTAACGTGCTGACAAGATATCTTTCATACTCTATAACTGCATGGAACACTTGGTTTACAACCAACTAAACCAGCTGTTTGAAGAAGGGAACGAGTCTCAAAACTGTTTTCTCCGGAAAATAATAAGAAAATCTTCTTATTTATTGCGTTTTTAACCAAACTTTTAGAAGTGATTCTCTATATCAGAGATATACTTAGTGACTTTCATTCCTTTTTTCTTTCTCGTATACGAAGTATACAAAGAGACAGTATTGTAATCGTCAAAAAATTCGAACTCGAGAATTTGACGAATTTCCACGTTTTAGACCTCCTTGATTCCGAAAAACACAATGTTGGAATTATGTCTGTCTCAGTGTCTGTATGTCTGTGTGTCTGTGAACACAACTCGAAAACTATTAGAGTTACTGGGATGAAATTTGGTATGTGGTCTTTAAACATAATTTGTAGGTTTCTATCAAATTTTGGACAAAATCCGTCAACGGGAAGTCTGTATGTCTGTATGTCGGAAGTCATATGAACACTATAATTCAAAAACTTGAATAGCTAGATGGATAAAATTTGGTACACAGTTTTATCGTCATGAATGTAAGTCCGTATAAAATTTTGGGCCAAATCCGTCAAAGGAATGACTGTCTGTCGGTCTGTATAATCGCATACTTGTTTAACTCCATGGGCATGCTTAGTGGTAGAAATGCCTGTGCAAAGAAGGGACTCTCCGAAAACTTGTCAGTTTGCCAAAAACCAATTCTGGCGGCGAGATTTTGTATGGAAGCAAACATTTAGGGCGTCTCGTTTTACTTGCGTACTGGAGGCAATATCTGCGCATGCGCAAGTTATTCTCCTGTTTTCTTCTTCGCACGCGGAACTCGTATTGCTAGAGAGTTTGATAAAAATAAAATATTGCGAAGTTTTAATGCATACGCATCTTTTTGAATATGATTCTTCACCTCAATATTTTACTATCACTATAATCTACAATGAAAAACCTTCTGATAGTCATTGCATTCTGGGTTACAGTTGGTTCGAACTTTTTATCAACGCAGGGGGAAGGGAAATGACAAATGTTTGAAAAGTATACGAGAAAGTTTAGGGGAGGCCACTCCCGCTGGTTATGTATATTTTACACGTTGTGTGCACGCTGTGTACGTTTCTAATTGCTGGCACTTGTTCCTTATGTCAAGATAATATGCAGGTACAAACTTGGAATATTTTACTTACCAACAATTTTCGTTGAGGTTTAAGAAATTTTTCCTGCTGAAGTAATTAATGAATGCTCTATACAGATACCGCTATTTTCTTAGATTAAACCTTGCATCCACAAAACCAATCGAACTCGTTCACACAAAAAGCTTACAAACTCTCAACAACTCCATCATCCCAACACATTGTTCCAGACCTTAAGTACCTTCATCTATCATCACACCGGGCAACAACAGCAGGGTATTCTGCGGGACGCACTCCCTCAAATCTGATACGAATATTGAACCATGAAACTGCGATCCGAATATTGATCCCTCCAATTCCACTTGTGCGGGAATTCATATATAAATATGGATCCTCTCTCCGTGTGTGTATTCTCGGAACCAGAATCCGCGTTAATAGCCGAGCAGCGAAACCGCACATTCTCCGAGAGCTGAGGAGTTATTGACAAAGACATTAGCAATGCAATGATTACAATTGAATCGACCCAGGCTCAACCCTCGATTTGAGCACGAGCGCTGCGATTTCACCATCCTGCACCCACGCTAAATGTTTGGGCTAAATGTGCGCGGGTTTTGCTTAAGGTATCCGACTGGTTTAAAATCGTCGTTTTTGATGAAATGACAAAATCTTTTATTACTTAATTTTGTAGCCTGTTTAACCAGCTTTCTAAAACTGTCTCACTTTTTTACTCTACGTGAATTACAAATGGAGTTACAGCTGTTTTATTACGAACTGTAAGCATTATTTTATGTTGCACGAAACTTTAAATGTGTTTTCTGAGAAATGATATTTTTGAGGAAAACTGTCGACCGTAACATTGATTTCTCAAAAAGTTATTCAAGTATTGATAGGGAATTTTCTCAGATTGTTTTCTGTAATATGCTTGAGGTTTTCCTCTAAAAAATGAGGTCAATTTTAAAATCAAGTATTATTTTTAAGCGCTTAAATATAAACGAAAAGCATTTTTTTACGAAAAATTACCAGTTTAGTAACTATGTTCAGCTATATCTCAAAACTATTTCGAAGTACAAGAAATATCTTAGAGCATAACACAGATAACTGTCATAAAAATGTACTCCTACAAGGATTTATGTATATTTAGAATATGATTTTGTCTATGGTTGTTAGCGTAAGGCAAATATTTTAGTCATTTTTCTTAATATTTTTTTTAAAAAACTGAGAAATTTGATTTCGAAAGCCTAATTTTACAACATTTTCAAAGTTTTAAAACATATGCAGTTGAAAAATAACATTAAAATATATATATAAGTTATTTTTCAAAAAAATGTCTCCGAACACAGTCGGATACCTTAAACAAACGAGTATCTGCTTGCCAAAATAAACTTTCAATTTTTATCGTTTTGGTAAGTAGAGCGTAAAAGTGTGATATTTACTCGATATGATTTGTTATTAGCTACATTCCGTATAGGAATACTATTTATTGCAAAGGTTCTCCTGATACGACTTTGGGAAAATTCTCCAGATCTTCACCGATCATGGCCCTTAGAACCCAAAATTACTGCTCATTTAAAAGTTATACGTATAATGGCGTTGCCCATCTTACGTGAACACGATATCTAGAGTAATCTTGATTGGATTTTAGCCGCAGGGGGAGATATTGTAGAAAGGGTGAAAATCTTCATTGAGTTCGTAGATGGGTCATCCAATTAAAGGAGGTGGAAATGGTCTGGGGTGAAATTTTCATTGCCCCATAACTCTCTTACTATTGAAGACAAAAGATGATTCAAATTAGGTAAAAATTCGCCTTGTCAAAACGACTTTCCAAATTTTCGCTTCCTAGAGATTTTGATAATCCAAAGTCCACATTGGAGTTGAATAATTTTTTTGTGTGTGTGTGTGAAAAAGTAGGAATACAGGAGAAAGGCTTAAAATATTTGGGAAAAATACATTCTACCATTTCATGATGCGTACAAACATATTGAATAATTTAATAATATGAAGGAAAAAGGATAACGCTTTCCGTTCATTTCAACTTTTCCTCTTTTTAAATATCGGTCCGTAACAATAACATGTTATAAAGGTTTTCGACTTTCCAAATTTCCGTTTCCTAGAGATTTTGATAATCCGAAATCCACATTGGGTAGAATAATTCTTTTTGTGTGTGTGAAAAAGGAGGAATACAGGAGAAAGGCTTAAAATATTTGGGAAAAATACATTCTACCATTTCATGATGCGTACAAACATATTGAATAATTTAATAATATGAAGGAAAAAGGATAATGCTCTTCTTCATTTCAACTCTTCCTCTTTTTAAATATCAATTCGCAACAATAACATCTTATGAAGGCTTTACTGTAATAATTTTTACACTGGATATGCAAAACATAGCCGGAATGTAATTGGGAATTTAATTAATAGGGTAGTTTCACTTATCCTAGGTAAGCATCGGTAACTGTTGGGTTCACACAACAGACAGCACTGATAAAACACGCATCGCTGTATTTATATTTTTGTTTTAAGAATTGTGAACCTGGCATTTTCCATTCAAGTTTCAGTTCCGATGTAGAAATTCATGGATAATGCATTTTGTAAATAAATGTCTATTTTCAGTTTGGTAAAAGAGTAGTCATTTTTTTTGTGATAGTAACAACTTTCAGGGACTCAGAAGTATGTTTGCTTAACTCTTGCGAATTAACCTCTCGAACAGTTTTACTCTTTTAAAAGGCGAAACATTAATTAAATTTAGCACAGATTTCGGTGAAATCTTGGTTTGCTTTAAAAGTAATAAATCCATATCTGTTTAGATTAATCATTACACCAAAAACGCATCATTCACAGATCTCGAACGATGGATTGCTGAAGTTTCAGTCCGCCCATCACTCCCCACATCCCAGTGGAAGTCAGTCACCAACTTCCCAAAGGTCATATCCAGGAATTCCAAGTATTAAATAGATTTTCTGTGGTGCTTCATTCCATGGAGCTTCCCTACTGGGGCATTACAGTTGGTACGGAATTTCGCAAATCGTGACCAGGTTTTTCGGAGCGTATTGTCTCCACTGGATCTCCAAGGAAACCAGTGACCTCGGTCCAGATACATGCTCATGCCACGGTCTTACTCACCGATCCAAGAATGGGTCTCCTCGCTGGTCATTTGTCTTGTTCCAGGGGAAAGAACAAGTTTTGTGTCGGGAGGTCATCGGTGAAAAGTGAAACGAAAATGCTAAAAGGAGTGAAATGTGACAAGTGATAAGTTAGCGTCATCAGCGCCCGAATTGAGATGTTCTGTTTGATGATGGGACTGGAAGTGAATGTGATGGGGGTTAAAGATGATGGACTTTTTTGAGAGAAGCCATTCCATTTGAAAGCGCCGCGGAGCTCTTCAGATTTTTTGTCGTGGCATGTTTTCAGATTTTGCGTCTTGGTCGATGTCCATTCGGGTTCTTAACTCTCTGGGCGGTTGAACTGGCCCTTTCTGTTTTCTTCTGCGTTAGGTTCAAACCATTATTATTTTTTTTAACTGACTGTGAGCCACCTGTAACTTTATCTGTCAGCTGAAATAACCAACAAATTTGCAGGAGAAACTTTGGTGAACATTAATGGGAAGAAAGATTCCGAAAAAAATGTCAGTTTCACGTCGTATGATGTACAGGATGCAAAATGTGATAGTCCCAGTAGCTGTCCAAGATGTTTCTTTCAGACACGTTTGGTCAGATGTCCATTCGGGTTTTGGGAACCTCAAGCGGTTAAACCGATCCATTCTGCTTTACATGGTTCAAAAAACCAGATGACTTATTTAAAGGGTGTTTTTTTAAAAAACTGACACTACTCCAGAGCCACCTTGTAACTTTATCTGTCAGCTGGAAACGCCACCAAATTTGGTAGGGGGAATCCATGTTACTGAGAGATCTCGTGAAAAAAGTTTGCTCTGTCTTCGTATGATATACAGGATGCAAATGTATAGCTAAGATGCTTCTTCTCAGATTTTGTGCCTTGGTCAGATGTCCATTCTGGTTCAACCCTCTAAACGGTTGAACCTGGCCCTTTCATTATGTTAGGTTCAAAACCATATTTTAACTGGACACTACCTGTGAACCATCTGTGAAGCCATCTGTCAGCTGAAATACCCTCAAATTCAGGAGAACTTATGAAGACACTTGGAAGAGAGATTCCTTGAAAAAGTCCACCCAATATCGTATGATGTACAGGATGCAATGTATAGGCCAAGCATGCTTCAGATTTTTGTATCGTGGCCAGATGTCCATTCGGGTTCTTAAACTCTGTTGCTGAACCGGCACTTGGTTTTCGCGTTAGTTCAGTATATTTTAACTCTGGTATTATTCTGTGAGCCATCTGCGGTTTTATCTGTCACTGGAAGGCCACCAAATTTTGTAGGAGAAATTATGTAGTGAGTAAGGGAGAAAGATTCCGTGAAAAAAAATAAGTCAGTTTCGTGCTGTCGTAAGATGTACAGGCTGCAAAATGGTAAATCCAGAGAAGGTCCAATAAGTCCAAGGTGCTTCTTCCGATTTTTGTGTCTTGGTCAGATGTCCATTCGGGTTCTTAACCCCTAAGGGCTGAACGGCCTTTTCTGCGTTTACATATTTGGTTGAAAAACCAGATTATTCTTATTTAAAGAGTGTTTTTTAAAGCATACTCAGAGCCATCTGTGGTTTGATTCATCAGCTCGGAAATGCCATCCAAATTTGTAGGGGAACTTCTGAAGATAAGCCGGGAGAAAAGATTCCTGCGAAAAGTCCCGTTTGTGCCGCATCGATGTGTACAGGATGCAATGTGTAGTCCAAAAGAAGAAGTGGTCACACTTCAAGAGGTCTATAAATTGCGCGAGGAAGCACTCCTTTATTGCATAAAAAATGCTAAGTGATGCTCTTGAAATATCATCTCCGTAATCATTTGAGGCTGTTCATATTGCTGTGAAGAAAGCGTGTTGTATTGAAACATCTTTCTTGTTATTCATTTGTCCTACTCTCAGTTTTGGCTTACAACCGCCTCATCACATTTCTCCCTATGGCGACTCTTTCGATAACTGCTTTCTTTACTGAATCCTTTTTCCCATTTCGTCGTTAGTCCTCCTACCAAATTTGCGGTGGCTTTCAGTCGATAGATCGAGATACAGATGCTCTTGAGTACTGTCGGAGTTATAAAAACACACCCCTATACTTCGTATATTTTCTATATCTTGGTGTGAAATATTCCCAGATTTCAAAATCTTGATATATATAAAAGTAAGGTTAGTCTATTTTAAAAGCACATTTCTAAGAGTTTCTAACTTTTGAAACAATAATCTCTCCTGTTGTGAGGATTAAAACAATATCTATATCCAAGATCAAGTATATCCTTTGATAGTGATTGAGCTTTTAGAGAGGAATGTATATAAAGTTATAGTTTCTGTTGCAAATTGACATTTGCACGGCAGTATCTTTATTCTAAGCAGCCAACCTTTAAAAATCGGAACGGTCACTGTAGATTAGCTCCTTTGCTTGCTTTGTTGTGGGCCCCAAATTATTGCAGCTGGTACATTTATTTATTCACTAACATTAATTATCTACTTTCATGAAACGAACATGCTGTCAAACTTTACCCAAAAAAAAATTTATGATATAATAATTTTAAAACCTACAATGTCTAAAAAAGTCCCAACTATCTAGATATTTTGATGAGGTGATATCTGATATAAAGGTTGAACTATTTATCAGCTAGTTAGAAATACGGGCGTCCGGAAAGTAAGTACACGTGCTTCTTTTCACCAGCCACCGCAGCTACTCGAGTTCGCGCATGTGCACACTATGTCTCTGGTTCATTGTCTGTCCACTGACGCCAGCTTGCAGCCGGATTTCGTTGTGTTTACATGTGTTATGAACCAGTATCGTTTAAGACGATTGCTGATCCCGCCGACTGTGAAGTGCGTTTTTCAATACGGTTTTGAACGCAAAGAAAGTTAAGCCAGCTGAAATTCATCCGTCACTATCAGAGATTTATGGTGAAAATGTAATGACTGATGGAATGGTTACGAAAAGTGGGTTCGACAATTTAATGATGGAGCACCAATGCTCATGACGGCACGGAGTGGGCGACATTCTCTGTCAGATGGTTTGTGCGTAAAGTGAATGAGAAATATCTGCGAAACAGACGGTTACAGACAAGAATGCTTTTTACGAGTTAGTCAAATCCCCCAAAAAACTGTTTTGTATGGAGTATTTACCATGCAAACCGCTTACATATCGCAAATTGTGTTACGTTGGGTTCCAGAAATGCTTATGGATGTCCACAAACGTGAAACTGATGTTAAAGGCATAGGACTACTTTCGCGTGACTCTTTTCCGATTTTTTCAATTTTTGTAACTTGTTGTTACACTTTTATCTCTAAATAAGAATTAGTTATGTTTTAACATATGAGTTACCAGATATAGAGGATCACGTCATCTCATGCTTATTTTGGTCCAACTTTCTTTTCAACTGAAATTATAGTCGCTGAAATTATAATTTCTTGATTTAATTTTTTTTGTAACTTGTTGTTACCCCTTTATCTCTAAAATAAGGTATTAGTTATATTTTTTAACATATGTAGTTACGAGATATAGAGGATCTCCCATACACGTGTTTTTGTGTTCTGGCGTGTGAATCAAAATTCTTTCTTAAACCCCCACTGGAGAACGTGGTCCTCCATGTGCTAAAAAAACATTTCAATATGATGATTTTTTTTGCTATGAGTTGTGAAAGATAAGTTGAATGTTAGGATTTTATTTCACAAGGAAGTATAAAGATATGCCAAATGTATGGACAATTAGCATAAATAAAATTTTAATATTCATCACTTATCCGTGGACTCGTATAAAAACATATTTAAAATGAATGATTATGGAAATAATCTGAGTGCGGAAGTGAAATAAAACTGAAATATTAATGGATCAAAATAAGAAATTATAAATCTTGTGTCATAAAAGCGATGTAATAAAAATAATGTTTAGAAAATTGTAAAAAGTAATCACGTTGAAGTGAAAAGATACGTAGTAAAATACTTCAGGAATGACCAAAAAAGTGAGGGCAACACCTTCATTCTTTTTTATGCTTAAGAAATATGAGAAGTGGGAATACCTCATTTTAAATTCAAGGTAACAATCTTTTTCCGTAATGAGTTCTTCAGATCTTCTTCTCTTCTTCGAATTTTCTCTTCAATGAAGAATAGTGAAGAAAATGGAGAGTGATTGTGAAACAGACATTCAATCATCCATACATAAGAATGCATAAATAAAGTAGAAAATCAGGAATATTAAATTATTTTAAATTAAATAATATAATGTGGAATTGGACATTCAAAAATTTCAGTACTATATTTGACTGAAATATTCTGTAAGTTTAATATTCAAATACTTTTATCATCTTTCGGAACGAAGTATTACATCAACAGACGCCAAAAAATTTAAAAAATCAATTTAGCAACTTCGCTATATGCTTTCCTAGGTAAAATACGAAACAGAAAGTATTCTTTTCGTTCACAATCAAGGAAAGATATCATAATCAGCTTATAAATTTCAGTGAAATTCTTCTTAAGACCAAAAAAGTATTACATTCAACAGATGCCAAAAATTTAAAAATCAATTTACGTAACTATCTATGTACTTCTCTTAGGTAGAAAGCGAACAGGAAGTATTCTTTCACGATAAGGAAAGATATCATAATCGCTTATAAATTCCCAGTAAATTTTCTTGTGACCAAGAAGCATTACATCAACCAGACGTTAAAAAAAATTAAAAAATCAATTAATATGCACTAGTAATTTTCCTAGTAGAATACGCAGTGAAGATATTCTTTTTCACCAGCAATAAGGGAAAGAATCATAATCAGCTTATAAATTGTGTAAATTTTTCTTGGACCGACTAGTATTATATCTGCACGAGACGTTAAAAAAAAATTAAAACTAATGCATAAGTGTATCTATGTAATTCTAGGTAGAATACGAGACAGGAAGTATTCTTGTTTCTAGCAATAAGGAAAGATACTCATAATCAGTTTAGAAATTTAAGTAAATTCTTATCCGACCAAGAAGTATTACATTCAACAGACGATAAAAAATTAAAAGTCAATTTAGTAACTGCACTATGTATTTCCTAGGTAGAATACAGACAGAAGTATTCTTTCTCGTTCTCAGTACAAGGAAAGATAACAGATTTATACATTTGAAGTAAATTTTCTATGACCAAGCAGCGATTACATTCAACAGACGATAAAAAAAAATTAAAAATCAATTTAGTAACTGCAATATGTAACTTTCCTAGGTAGAATACGACAGAAGTATCTTTCTTTGTTCTATAAGCAAGGAAAGATATAGTATCAGTCTTATAAATTCTAAGTAAAATTTTCTTATGACCAAGAAGTATATACATTCAACAGACGATAAAAAAAATTAAAAACATGTAACTGCACTATGTACTCTTTCCTGCGTAGAATACGAGACAGGAAGTATTCTTTCTGTTCTAGCAATAAGGAAAAGATATCATAATCAGCTATAAATTTAAGAAATTTTTTCTTATGGACCAAGGAATGTATTCATCTAACAAGACGATAAAAAAAAAAATTAAAAAAATCAATTTAGTAACTGCATCAATGTACTTTCCTAGGTAGAATACGAGATCAGAAGTATTCCTTTTCTTGTCTTCAAGCAATAAGGAAAGATATTATAATCAGTCTTATAAATTTAAGTAAATTTTATGACCGTTAGAAGTATTAATTCAATGGACGATAAAAAAAAAAATTAAAAATCAATTTAGAACTGCACTATGTACTTTCCTAGGTAGTAATACTATGCAGGAAGCATTCTTTCTGTTCTAGCTTATGAAAAAAAAAGATATCATAATCAGCTTATAAATTTAAGTAAATTTTCTTATGACCAAGAAGTATTACATTCAACAGACGATAAAAAAAATTAAAAATCAATTTAGTAACTGCACTATGTACTTTCCTAGGTAGAATACGAGACAGGAAGTATTCTTTCGTTCTAAGCAATAAGGAAAGATATTAATCAGCTTATAAATTTAAGTAAATTTTCTTATGACCAAGAAGTATTACATTCAACAGACGTTAAAAAAAATTAAAAATCAATTTAATAAGTGCACTATGTACTTTCCTAGGTAGAATACGAGACAGGAAGTATTCTTTCGTTCTAAGCAATAAGGAAAGATATCATAATCAGCTTATAAATTTAAGTAAATTTTCTTATGACCAAGAAGTATTACATTCAACAGACGATAAAAAAAATTAAAAATCAATTTAGTAACTGCACTAATTTCCCTTGTAGGCAGAATACGAGACAGAAGTATTCTTTTCAGCACTTCTGAAGCAATAGAAAGATATTATAATCAGCTTATAAATTTAAGTAAATTTTCTTATGACCAAGAAGTATTACATTCAACAGACGATAAAAAAAATTAAAAATCAATTTAGTAACTGCACTATGTACTTTCCTAGGTAGAATACGAGACAGGAAGTATTCTTTCGTTCTAAGCAATAAGGAAAGATATCATAATCAGCTTATAAATTTAAGTAAATTTTCTTATGACCAAGAAGTATTACATTCAACAGACGATAAAAAAAATTAAAAATCATTTCAGAAATTGCACTATTAATTTCTAGGTAGAATAATGAGACAGGAAGTATTCTCGTCTAAGCAATAAGGAAAGATATTGAGAATTCAGCTTATAAATTTAATAAATTTTCTTATCACCAAGAAGTATACATTCAACAGACGATAAAAAAAATTAAAATCAATTTAGTAATTGCACCATGTACTCTTCCTAGGTAGAATCGAGACAGGAAAGTATCTTTTCTTTAGTAATAAGGGAAAGATATCATAATCAGTTATAAATTTTAAATTTTCTTTATGACCGAGCAATTACATTCAACAGACGATAAAAAAATTAAAAAATCAATTTAGTAACTGCATTATGTACTTTCCTAGGTAGAATGAGACAGGAAGTCATTGCCTTTTCTGTTCATTTAAGCTAATAGGAAAGATATTATAATCATGGCTTTATAAATTTCAATAATGCAAGGACCAAGAAGTATTACATTCACAGACGATAAAAAAAAAAAAATTAAAAATCAATTAGTAGTAATCTGCATTATGTATTTCCAGGGTAGAATATTGAGACAGAAGTATTCTTTTCGTTCTGAGTACAAGGCAAAGATATCTATAATCAGCTTTCTTATAAATTTCTAAGTAAATTTCTTTTAGGACCAAGAAGTATTACATTCAAAGGGACGATAAAAAAATTAAAAATCAATTTAGTAACTGCACTATGTACTTCAGGTAGAATACGAGACAGGAAGTATTCTTTTCTTCATAATAAGGAAAGATATTATAATCAGCTTATAAATTTGAAGTAAATTTTCTTAGACCAAGTAGTACAATCAACAGACGATAAAAAAAATTAAAAATCATTAGTAACGTGCACTGATTTCCTAGGTAGAATACGAGACAGTGAAAGTATTCTTTCTGTTCTAGCAATAAGGAAAGATATTAATCAGTTATAAATTTAAGTAAATTCTTTCTGGCTAGACCAAGAAGTTTACATTCAACAGACGAGTAAAAAAAATTAAAATCAATTTAGTAACTGGCACTATGTATTTCCTTTAGGTAGAATACGAGCAGTGAAGCATTCTTTCGTTCTAAGCAATAAGGAAAGATATCATAATCAGCTTATAAATTTAAGTAAATTTTCTTATGACCAAGAAGTATCATATCAACAGACGATAAAAAAAAATTAAAATCCACATCTGTCCGTAATTATGTACTTTCCTCTAGGTAGAATACGAGACAGGAAGTATTCTTTTTGTTCTAAGCAATAGGAAAGATATTATAACCTCAGCTTTATAAATTTAAGTAAATTTTCTTAAATCCAAGAAGTATTACATTCAACAGACGATAAAAAAATTAAAAACAATGTACTGACGTAACTGTATTCTCTAGGTAGAATACGAGACAGAAGTATCTTTTCGTTTCAGAGTCTAAGTATAAGGAAAGATATCAATAATCAGTTTATAAATTTAAGTAAATTTTCTTATGACCAAGAAGTATTACATTCAACAGACGATAAAAAAAATTAAAAATCAATTTAGTAACTGCACTATGTACTTTCCTAGGTAGAATACGAGACAGGAAGTATTCTTTCTGTTCTGGAACAATAAGGAAAGATATTATAATACTGTTTAAGTTGAAATTTTCATGACCAAGAAGTTACATTCCAGACAGCATAAAAAAAATTAAAATCAATTTAGTAACCTGTAATCTATGTACTTCTCCTAGTAGAATACGATGCGGAAGTAATTCTTTCGTTCAAGCAATAAGGAAAAATATCATAATCTGCTTATAAATTTCGTGTAAATTTTCTTATGTACCAAGAAGTGTATTACTAACAGACGCCAAAAAAATTAAAATCAATTTAGACTTCATGTTGTAATTTCTCCCTAGGTAAACGAAACAGGAAGTATTCTTTCTGTTCTCACACAAGGAAAGATATATCATAATCAGCTTATAATTCCCATTAAATTCTACTTTCATGACCAAAAAAAGTCATACATTCAACAGACGCCAAAAAAATTAAACCAATTTAGAACTTCTGTGTGGCTTTCCTAGGTAAAATACGAAACAGAAAATCCTTTCGTTCTTGTCATAAGAAAGATATTATAATCAGTTATAAATTTAAGTAAATTTCTTCTGAATGACCAAGAAGTTTACATTCAACAGACGGTAAAAAAAAAATTAAAAATCAATTAGTAATCTGCACTATGTACCTTCCTAGTGTAGAATACGAGACAGGAATATTCTTTCTTAGTTGGTATACAGAAAGATATCATAATCAGCTTATAGGTTAAGTAAATTCTTCTTATGACCAAGCAAGATACATTCAACAGACGATAAAAAAAATTAAAAATCAATTTAGTAACTGCACTATGTACTTTCCTAGGTAGAATACGAGACAGGAAGTATTCTTTTCGTTCTAGACAGGTAAGAGATATTATAATCAGCTTATAAACTTTAAGTAAATTTTCTTATGACCAAGTCATTACATTCAACAGACGATAAAAAAAAAAATAAAAATCAAATTTAGTGCATTATGTACTTTCCTAGGTAGAATACGGAACAGAAGTATTCTTTCTTGTTCTACAATAAGGAAAGATATCATAACAGTTTATAAATTTAAGTAAATTTTCTTAGACCAAGAAGCATTCATACATAAATTAAATAATTTGACATATATGACTTAGGTAAATACTGGAGACTAGAATGTATTTTTTGTGTTTTCTAAGCATATAAAAGTAAGATATTACATCAGCTCTATAAATTTAAGTAAATTTTCTTATGACCAAGAAGTATTACATTCAACAGACGATAAAAAATTAAAAATCCAATTCTTATAACTGCACAAGTACTCTTCCAGTAGAATACGAAGTGGACAGTTATTCTTCTCGTCTAAGCAATAAGGAAAAGATTATTATAATCAGCTTATAACTTAAGTCAAATTTTCTCGACCAAAATTAGCATTCCAACAGACGATAAAAAAAGTTAAAATCAATTTAGTAACTGCACTATGTACTCTCTCCTAGGTAGAATACGAGTATATGGAAGTATTCTTTCTGTTCTCCAATAAGGAAAGTTATATCATAATCACTTTAAATTTGAAATCTTATGACCAAGAAGTATTCACATTCAACAGACGATAAAAAAAATTGCAAAATCAATTTAGTAACTGCACTGATGTCTACTTCTCCTAGGTAGAATACGAGACAGGAAGAGGTTCTTTTGTTCTAGCACTATGGAAAGATATTATAATCAGTTATAAATTTAAGTAACTTTTCTTATGGACCAAGAAGTATTACATTCAACAGACGATAAAAAATAAATCACTTTAGTAACTGCATCTTGTAATTTCCTAGGTGAATACGAGACAGAGTAAAGTATTCTTTTTCGTTTAAGCAATAAGGAAAGTAATATCATAATCAGCTTATAAATTAAGCAATGTTTTATGACCAAGAAGTATTACATCTGGACAGACGATAAAAAAAAAATTAAAAATCAATTTAGTAACTGACTGCACTATTAATTTCCTAGGTAGAATACAGTGATCATGGAAGTATTCTTCGTTCTAAAGCAATAAGGAAAGATATTATAATCAGCTTATAAATCTTAAGTAAATTTTTCTATGACCAAGAAGTATTACATCCTAAAAGACGATAAAAAATTAAAATAATAATTTAGTAACTGCACTATGTAACTCTTCCTAGGTAGAATACGAGGAAGATCTTTCGTTCTAAGCAATAAGGAAAGATCATCATAATCTGTTCTTATAAATTTCAGTAAAATTTTCTTAAGGACCAAGTAAGTATTACTCAACAGACGCCAAAATTAAAATCAATTTAGTCAACTTCTGCTATTATGTACTTTCCTAGTAAAAAACGAAACAGGAAGTATTCTTTCGTTCTACACAAAAGGAAAGATATCATAATCAGCTTATAAATTTAATAAATTATACTTATGACAAAAGTATATAATCTAACAGACAGCCAAAAAAATTAAAAATCAATTTAGCAACTTCGCTATGTGCTTTCCTAGGTAAAATACGAAACAGAAAGTATCCTTTCGTTCTACGCAATAAGGAAAGATATCATAATCAGCTTATAAATTTCAGTAAATTTTCTTATGACCAAGAAGTATTACATTCAGCAGATGCCAAAAAATTAAAAATCAATTTAGCAACTTCGCTATATACTTTCCTAGGTAAAATACGAAACAGGAAGTATCCTTTCGTTCCACACAATAAGGAAAGATATCATAATCAGCTTATAAATTTCAGTAAATTTCTTATGACCCAGATATTAGCAAGGATTATCATGAATTCGACTCAGCAGTGCTGTAGAAAATACTAATTGATCTAAGGGCATCTGGCTAACAATTTCTATAACCATGTTCGATCAAAAATAACATAAAATTCCGTCAGGATTTCAAAAAAAAAAACTGAACGTTAAACAGATCAGAATCGCAGTAGGACTAAAACTGATTTTTTCAATTCCTACTATTAGTTCACACTCCCCCTATAATATATATATATATTTATATATCTTGTTCAAATTTTGCAATCGATTCGATTTTAAACTAACTTCCCGATGAGCTGGAGACTTGAAACTTTGAACATAGCTCAGAACTAGATGACAATGCAATATTAATTCGCTTTCTTGTGTGTCTGTCTGTCATTTCATATTTTGCATGACGCATGCGCAGTACGTTTTCCATTATATCTCGAAAACTATTAACATTACAGACTTGGTTCTTGGGTATATGGATGGCCCATGGGATCATCGAAGCACCTCCATATTTCAGCCATATCTTTGCGCATGCGCAGTACATTTTTCATTATATCTCGAATCACCTAAGTAGGAACCGACTTAAAATTTTTTTTTTTATATTACTTGTAAAAAATTAAATTTCTTTCGAATTTAAATATTCATTGGAAAATGTATGTCCATTAACTAATTAATACCAAGCGTTCCGGTTTAGGGACACTTTTAAAAATGCATCATTAACTCGCAGGAATCGTTTTTTCAACATAAATTTTACAAAAAAGTATTTTTAGGCATTCGTTTTCTCTACATTCACTCAGTGGCAGCACGTATCAAACGTTGATTGATAACTTTAAGTGTAGTTACCCCCACCTTGCCTTGACGCCCGGGTCCTCTGAAGAATGATTGCTGCGACAGCTCGGAAACTGTGATCGTAGTCCTAACGACCATAAGCAGCCACGGCCCAGCCCCTCCCGAAGGAGAATCGTATTATTAACGTAAGGTATTACTTATCCGTCGCGTATTATCGTAAACGTATTACTTATCCGTCGCGTATTAACGTAAACGTATTACTTATCTGTCGCCTTCTCACATGCTCGTGGTGCCCACCGGTGCGGGACGTCTATTTGATAATGTAGCCTTTTTATTTTCAAGTCATACTCGAAAGTAGTTGTTTACAATGTGAAGAAGAAAGGGGCAAGTTGTTCGATTATTTATCAACTAGAAGATTTGTGCCCGTCTAAGACGAACTTTTCGCTTGCCAACAGTATCTCAGATTTGATTCTCACAGATTTACAAATGAAAGTTGTTCAAGAAAATCTCCTGCTTATTGCCAGAGTGCTTAAGAAATAAAAATAAAGCATGGAAAACAGTACTAATGAATCAACTGACACTAACTTTCGTTCTTACGGAGTAAGAATAATGCAAAATCCACTAACAGAAATACAAAATGAAAAAATTAATGAATTGATGAATGCAAATCTTTAAGTTAAAGGAGCCTTTCAGAACGGTTAAGGGAAAAATATTAAATATATAAATATTCATTTCCAAAATTAAGAACGGAAAAGAAAGAAGCCTTTTAACAAAAACTGAACTATTATAAATAGCTCTGTGTGCATGAATTAAATAAAAAGAAAGGAGACGAAGGGCATATCATAATTCAATCCGATGAATCAACATAAAATAAAAAAGACAGGAAAATAAACAGTCAAATAGTAATAATATCCATTTATCCTCTGTATATGCTAATTTGTAGACGTAAAGACACCGTCTGAATCTCCTTGGCAAGTAGCCAGACCAAACACGTCAGCGTTACCGCAATTTCTGGATAAATCTAATATAGATGAATTTACTTGCATTGAACATATATATCATTAAATACAATTGTAAGATTTTTTGGAGTTATACATAATTTTAGATTTCAATAGGTCCCTAATTAAGGATTCTAGGCTTAGGAGGCCACGGAAATATAAATTTTTCAGGCGGCATTTTTTTTCTAGTTTTTTAGTAAGTTTCCAGTTGATGTAACGACATGCAATATTAG
>BGPR01020524.1:0-27782 GCA_013235015.1 Araneus ventricosus | reverse complement strand
TCGATGTACTTCGTTCAGTTGCATTATTGCTGTCATGGTTGTTTCATGAACTTTAATCTCAAATGACAAAATTCTAAACTCTGTAGCTTGGAGTTAAATGGAATTTTTCAAGTTCAGCACCAGTTTTATTGGCTTCGGAAATAAGTTTTAAACTGAGTACTTTCACTCAAGAATTGCTTGAATTCATGCAATATCAAAATACATTTCGAAAATGCATTAAGGCATTAAGTAAAATATGCAAATGTAAGACCTTTTCCTGTTTAATGAAATGAATAATAAATTTATAATTAATGAAATATAACATTTAATTAATTTAAACTGATTTAAATATTAACTAATTACGAGGGTCCGATCAAAAAAAGTTAGTTGCGTTGCTCGAGAATATAGAGCAAGGATCGAGATTTTTACAATAATGGTACATACGCGTTAAGTTCAATACAAAACTACTTTTTTGGACGTGAACACAAAAAAATCGTCGAATTCCCGATCCAACGACTAATAACTTTTGCTGCTCTAAGCAAGCACTTTACGAATTAGTTCAAGATATTCAGCAATAATTTGCTAAATTTTCAAAAAATCTGTTCACGACTAAACCCAAATGATCGGTATTTAACGAATCAAAATAACACTATACAGGGTGTACACAAATTAAGTGACACATTTCAAGAATTATTAAAAAAAGACTAAAAATGTTAGAATTGGTTTGGTTGGTTTGGCGGAGTTTACTGGCGCAAAACTATTTTGATTACATGCTCCAAACATATGGTCTTATTAAAATCTTGGTATAGAATTTCAGTTAAAGGAGTCCGTCATACGTTAGCAACGCGATCAATTTGTAAAGTCTACAAAAAAAGTTACAGCATGGAAAATAACATTAAAAACATGGTAAAAAATCAGATCAAGTAAAAACCAATCATTATTAAAGTAAAAGTTGTGGATGAGGATCTTTGTGAAGGATGTCCTTAAGAGTGATAGGGGATGACTGGAAACAGCAGATGCGTTGATGATTAAATTGTCGACATTCAATAAAATGTAGGAGGTGATCATTTAGCATTGGTTGCATACTGTACAAAGAGGTGAAAGGGTTCCGCCAATAACAGATGCCTATGCGTGAATCGGTGTGCCCCGATTCTTAATCACCAGAGTAATAATTATTGTCAACGGCTTTTCAGGTAGGTTAAACTGAATTATCAACGATCTAAAATATTGGAACAGGGTTTTTTTAAAAAATAAGAGCGCATCCTCAAACACTTTTTTTCAGAGAGGCAACGCGGTGTTAGGCTGTTCCTAAATTTGTTACAGCGAGAAAATTCCCTAACTCAATGGCTACCGATCGAAGGCAGAAGCCGATGCGTGTTTTGTGGTTTTCTTTTCAGCTTTTCTTGAATATTACTAAAACTCTTCAGTTTTTTATACTATATGTGAATTAACAAATTAAAAGAGCGTAAAATTCCTAAATACAATTTTATTTTTCTTCCCTTCAATTTTTTCTCCTTAATGGCTCCTAAACAAATGTTTGATTTCCAGTAATTTGACCCTAGAGCACCGAAATTCTATTATCTGTCTTTAAAACCTTTTGGTGCGCTCTCATTCAAAAAAAATTCGTAGTTCAACATTTTAAATTTTTTTAGTAATTTTTTATAAGTGTCCTTCATTTTATTTTACCTGAATATAGAAAAGATTGAATTCATGAAATATGAAAATAGTATATATTTTCATATAAGAAAACTTTAAACAAAATTGAGAAAGGCAGTTCAGAAAAAATTGATATTTATAGTAGAGAAAAAGTTGAAACCTCCAATTTGTTGAAAAGTGGCCTATTAAAAAATTGTATTTAAATACGATAAATAGTATTCCATAATTCATGTGAATTTCAGCACTTTTGAGAAAACGGAAACTTGTTTTCGGTCGTCCAACAAAGATTACTCTTTGTGCTTTAAAATAAACCATCTTTGGGGAAGATTTCTCCATGGATCGCTGTTATTTTTTTTCTTCTCTTGGATATTCTCACTTTTAAAAAAAAAACTTTGCTATAGCTAGACGGTTTTATTTTATTTTTATAAGCAGTTTTTCACAAACAATGGAAGTATACATAATTTCTCATAATCCATAAAACAAATCAATACTAGAAAGAAAAACAGAATAGAAACTTTGTATTTTCACTATATTTGCGTAATGATATTACTAATATAATAAGCCCATGAATCCTTCGGTAACGCTCTGACGTCTACCATGTAAAACTCGCGACATAACTTGCAGGAGACGTTCCAAACAGCGCATTATTTGATTGTTGAGAGACACAAATTTCGGTCATTTTAAATTTAAAGTAATTGTCATTTTAACTTCCAAATTTAATAGCTCTAAAAATAATTGAGAAACTCAAATTTACTATTCATGGATATAAATTTATCTCATATGATCAATAGTTCAAGAAAATTTAAACTATATTAATCCGATATTTCAAATTAATTTCCGTTTTTTAATAGAAAAGCTAGCAGAATTACGTCAGTGGTATATGATGCGCGTGATATAGTTTGGACGCCACGATGCATCTAATTCTTTATCCAAATTGTGATGATGTAATTTGATAATATGTTTGAGAACGTTTAAATTTACAAGACATCTGAGGGAAATTGTTAAACAACGAAAAATACCTCACACGGAATGCTGTTTACCAAGAGGGTTTGTTGAATAAAAAGTATGTAAATAAAATATTTCCTGTCATAATACATATGTTTATTTTTATTTACTCAATCAATATTAAACATTTCTCTGGCATATATATCTATTTAAACGTCAGATTTGACAGGAAGAGACACTTTGCACCCTTCATACCATGACGGGTGATTTGCTAGGAGTATAAGATGTGCCCATGAAAAGGAGACTGCAGTTATATGTAAAGAATTTTAACCAACAATATTCTAATTACAGTTCATATTGGATCAGTACAACTATAAATAATCGCCATTGACATTGATACACTGATCCCAGCGCGTGGAAGGGGGGGAGTGGAAGGCTTCAGTGTAGAAACTGCTCAAGATCAGGCAAACAGCCATTCTCACCGTCTTCTCATTCTCGACGGATGCTTGGGCACCACTGTGCGCAAACTTTGCATACCCAAGCCTTTTGTGGATTATGTGATGCACGAAGTTCCTTTGCTTATTGACAGTTCAGCAGCAGTTTCACGTGTGGTGATCAAACGATTCTGCCGTATGAACTCAATAAACTCCGGCCAAAATCATTGGCACTGTTGGTCTGGCATGCGCCTGCCAGAAAATCCTTGATGTTTACGCTTCCTACAAACAGTGTTCTCCTATTATTCACTGACATCTCAATCTGATCCTGTCAATTTCTAGGCTCTTCCTCAGAAAATCCCGCTTTACGCAGGTTCAGCTGGGGGGAGCCACCCGCCGTCAATAAACCCAGTACATTAACTCACTGGGATTTGATACAACGCCGATGCAGCTAAGGTTTTCTTTTCATTTTGAGCACACCTTATATAATGGTAACGTGCTTTCTGTATTATAATTTTTTAGTATATGCAAGGAAAATATTGAACATTTTTTTGTAAACTCAGTTTTCTCAAGACGCTGTTTAATTTCCTCTTTTCTGCAATTTTCCTACTCTAATCCATTGTAAATTCATTTCACTCACTATGCTTGCAACGCTTTGAAGAAAATGTAGATTATCTTAATAGATATTATTGCTCTAGAGTTGAAACCATATTGAGCTAGTTTTTCTCAAGCTGTATAATTTGTTCTTTCCTTTAATTTTCTCTCATTTGGTTGTAAATTCATATATCCACTATACTCTTTTGAAGAAATAGCCGAATTCTCTTAATAAATCTTATTGCTCTAGAGTTAAATAGATTAGAGCTAGTTTTTTCTCAAACTGTTTATTTCTTCTTTTCTTTATTTTCTCTCATCTGGCTGTAAAGATCACTTCTCTCACTACACTAAAACTCATCTTTCAAGCGTTTTATCAATTTTTTGATAGTTTCAAGATTTATAGTTGGGGGAAAAAAGCTGAGAAATTTCCACTTAGAAAATTTGTTTTCCAATAAATTACATTTCTCTCCAGAAGTATTTTTAGGCAATGCATTAGAGCTCTTGAGTAAATAAGCAAATGAGAAAGGATAAAAAAAAATCAAGGCGTTCCTTGCCACGTAAAAACTTTCGCTTTGGAGAGTCAAGTTTAATTTGAATAAGGGGTTGGCGATCTTCTTAATTTGGAACGGTTTGAAAATATTCTCCATGCTAATGATGGAAAGAAAACCCAGGTAGGAAGGATGTCAGTGCCTTCTTACATGTATCAAAATAACTGAAAATTTAAAATCTTCTGGCTATCAAGGGATTGAAAAGACTCATTATTATTGATAAAAATGACTCATTATTATTCTAAAATTGAGGGTAAAACCATATTTATCCGAGAATGCAGATATCTTTCTAAACTGACATGTTATTTGTGGGCAAGAAGAAAAGAAATCTAGAAGGAAGGTAAAATCAAATTCTAAAAAGAGTAAAGATGTATTTTGAATCCACCATTCCCAGGTATTTTTTATTCACACCTCTATCCTTTTAAATTTTAAATTTACGGGAACGTACGAATACAAACCTCGATTTCGAGCTTTTATGAGAAAACACTTGATTATTCCAAACAGTCTTTCTGAACAAGCTAAAACAGTACGTTAAAAAATTTCCCATAATTATAGAAAGTTATGATGGAAAATGTAATAAAACAAACCAGCGTAAACATTGAAAATGGCCCACACACATATCCTTAAAGCTCTATATCTCAAAATCTTTTTTTTTTTATATTTCGCACTTTGTAGCTCAGAACTATTAGAATATTTCTACACAAAATTTTTAATGAATAATAATAGTATTATATGTTCTATAAATTGAACCACAATTTTGTACATATTCTTCAGTTTATTTCGAGGGGTGTAAGAAAAAGTTTAACTATTTTTAACATTTTTTAAAATTGGTATATAAAAATAGAAATTAAATTTAAATGTTAATAAATTGGTTCAGTTTCTTAAACAGACTGTTTGGATTACTTAGATACCCAAAATATTATCATTTTAGACCAATATTTTTATCCATAATCAAAGAGCGTAAGATGACTATCTCATTTTTTCTCAAATTTATATACATATTTATTACTTTTTTCTCAAATAAGCCTATACCAATATAAAGGTTTGAAAATATGACATACTATAAAGAGAAAGAACAGATATCTTTCTAGGGAAAAAAAGCGAGTTTTTTGAATTGTATTGTTTTCAGAGATATATTCATCAAGATTTGACAGTTTTTTTACCCCATTTTTCCGAAGATTTAAGACTCATGTCCCTTAAAGTAATATTTTGCTTTTTTTACATTTCTCATGAGAACCCTGCGTATACCCAAACTGGTACATTACACTGGCCGAGTAAAAGAAATTCTAAAGAAACCCAGGGAAATCTTCCACTCTTTCAGAACAAATAATGTTCATCATCTCTACACTTCTCTCTAGACATTTACACTCCTCTAATTTATTCACCATAAAATTTCACTTAGGCAAGAAAGAAGCGGTACACCGTTTATTCGGATATTTCAAAGTGGAGCCTCTAACATTCTTTATCTCTGAAGAGAGGCGGTCAAATATGAATATGCTCGTAGTGAATTCAACCTCGGAAGCAAAAGGTCTCTTATCCAGATTTAAAACTGCGCCCGTAGTTATTTATACAAGAGATTCCGGAAGCAGTAATTAATTTAAAATATGGAGCTGAAGAAGAATAGGCAAATTGCCTCCATTTTTCTGAGTGGGTAGCTGTTTCATAGATCGCCTGTTTGAATAAGTGTCGGTCAAAAACTCATTAATGTTATATTTTCGTTTTGTTTAGTTTTTGTTCTGGTTTCTGCGAATGACCTCTGGGCTTCTATTCTGTCTCATTTGTAAATGGAAGGAAAGATGTAATCAATCTACAACATCAATTCTCGGATACAAGTTGAGAAAGTCAAGTTCAAAAGGCAGTTATTTTTGCTTTTTGACAATCTCATTTTTGGCGTGAATATGTCAGTATTTACAAGTAAGTAACAAAAACCGGTGATGCAGAGCCAGGTGAAATAATCCGATTATTGAGGAAGAGCAGTGACCCTCCAATATTAACTCTAACAAAGGCCAGTAATTTTTGCTTTTGAATTCTCATTTTTGACGTGAATTGCATTATTTTACATGTAAGTAACAAACCGGTGATGCAGAGCAGTGAAATAATCCGATTATTAGAGTAGACAGGTGACCCTCAATATTAATCTAACATGAAGTCCAAGTACATTTTTGCTTTTGAATTCCATTTTTTGCGTGAATATGTCATTATTTACAATTAGTAACAAAACCGGTGATGCAGAGCCAGGAAATAATCCGATTATTAGGATAGACAGTGACCCTCAATAGTAATCTAACCGAAGGCCAGTTTCTTTTTTTTGCTTTTGAATTCTCATTTTTGCGTGAATATATCATTATTTACAATTAAGTAACAAAAACCGTGATGGAGCCAGGTGAAATAAATCCGATTATTCAGTAAGTAGACAGTGACCTCAATATTAATCTAACAGTAAGCCAAGTTATTTTGCTTTGAATTCTCATTTTTTGACGTGTGAGTCGTTATTGAATTAGCAAGACCGGTGACAGTATTAGTGAAATAATCGATAGAGTAGACAGTGACCCTCAATATTAATCTAACAGGCCAGTAATTTTTTGCTTTTGAATTCCTCATTTTGATGAATATGTCGTATTACCAATAAAGTAACAAAACCGGTGATGCAGAGCCAGTGAAATAATCCGATTATTAGAGTAGACAGTGACCCTCAATATTAATTCGACAGTGGACAGTTATTTTTTACTTTTGTCTTCTTATTTGTGACGTGAATATGTCATTATTTGCAATTTAGATTATTTGCAATTGAGTTTTGATTAACTCACAAGAAAATTCTCATGGAGAATCTTCAAATAATAATTTTGCCGAATTTGGTTTATAATACTTCGTTCATAAGAAGAAAGTATACAAGATCTTACCTAAAACAAGAAAGTATACAAGATCTCTCCTATAAGAAAGTATACAAGATCTCTCATATAAGAAGAAGCAAAAGAATATAGAGCAAATACAAAATAATTATAGAAGCCCGAAGACGCATAGTAACCTGAAGAAGCTTAGAAACTCCTAAGAAACATAACAGAGCTTTCTGAGTAGACTAGGATACCTAACGGGACGCAATGTTAATGGGAAGAAACTCGACTCACTAACAGACACTCGCTTTCAGTGGAGGGATACTCGGTTCCCTATAAACGGTAAGCTCACTAACGGGACGCTCGCTTGTTGTGTGGAGATACTCGGTTCCCTATGAACGGGACACTCACTAACGGGAAGTTCGCTTGCTGGATGGAGATACTCGGTTCCCTATAAAACGACAGCTCACTACAGGACGCTCGCTTGTTGTGTGGAGATACTCGGTTCCCTATGAACGGGACACTCACTAACGGGACGTTCGCTTGCTGGATGGAGATACTCGGTTCCCTATAAACGGTAAGCTCACTTGTTGTGTGGAGATACTCGGTTCCCTGAGACGGACACTCACTAACAGGACATTCCTAGTTGCTGGATGAAGATACTCAGTTCTCTATAAACAGTAAAGCTCACTAACGAGGACGCTCCTTGTTGTGGAGATACTCAGGCCCTATGAGCAGGACACTCACTAACAGGATGTTCGCTTGCTGGATGGATAATACTCGGTTCTAAACGGTAAGCTCACTAACGGACGCTCCTTGTGTGTGGAGATACTCGGTTCCCTATGAACGGGACACTCACTAATGGGACGTTCGCTTGCTGGATGGAGAGATCTCGAGTTCCTATAAACGGTAAGCTCACTTGTTGTGGAGATACTCGGTTCCCTATGAACGGGACACTCACTAACGGGACGTTCCTGCTGGATGGAGATACTCGGTTCCTATAAACGGTAAGCTCACTAAGCGGACGCTCGCTTGTTGTGCAGATACTTAGTTCCCATAAGACAGGACACTCACTAACGGGAAGTTCGCTTGCTGGATGGAGATACTCGGTTCCCTATAAACGGTAAGCTCACTAACGGGACGCTCGCTTGTTGTGTGGAGATACTCGGTTCCCTATGAACGGGACACTCTACAACGGGACTTCGCTTGCTGGATGGAGATACTCGGTTCCTATAAACGGTAAGCTCACTTGTTGGTGTGGAGATACTCGGTTCCCCTATGAACGGGGACTCACCACTACGAGGACGTTCGCTTGCTGGATGGAATATTATCGGTTCCCTATAAGCAGTAGCTCACTAACAGGACGCTCCTTGTTGTGTGCAGATACTCGGTTCCCCTATGAACAGGACACTCACTAATGGGAAGTTTACGCTGGATGGAGATGGCTCGGTTTCCCTATAAACGGTAAGCTCACTAACGGGACGCTCGCTTGTTGTGTGGAGATACTAGTTTCCCTAGCAGGACATCACTAACGGACGTTCGCTTGCTGGATAGCTCGGTTCCTATAAACTGATAGCTCACTTGTTGTGTGGAGATACTCGGTTCCCTAGTGAAGGACACTCACTAGCTGGACGTTCCTTGCTGGATGGAGATCTCGGTTCCCTATAAACGGTAAAGCTCTCTAACGGGACGCTCGCTTTGTGTGCAGATACTCAGTTCCCTAGACAGGACACTCACTAACGGGAAGTTCGCTTGCTGGATTGAGATACTAGGTTTCTATAAACGGTAGCTCACTAACGGGACGCTCGCTTGTGTGTGGAGATAGTCAGGTTCCCTATGAGCAGGACACTTCACTACAGGACGTTCGCTTGCTGAATGGAGATACTCGAGTTCCCTATAAACAGTAAGCTCACTTGTTGTGTGGAGATACTCGGTTCCCCTATGAACGGACACTCACCAACGGACGTTCGCTTGCTGGATGGGAATTATCGGTTCCCATAAGCAGTAAGCTCACTAACAGGACAGCTCCGGTGCCTTGCGAGATACTCGGTTCCTTGAACAGGACACTCACTAATGGGAGATTCGCTTGCTGGATGGAGATACTCAGTTCCCTATAAACGGTAGCTCACTAACGGGACGCTCGCTTGTTGTGTGGAAATACTCGGTTCCCTATAGACAGGACACTCTCAACAGGACGTTCGCTTGCTGGATGGAGATACTCGGTTCCCTATAAACGGTAAGCTCACTAACGGGACGGTCACTTGTTGTGTGGAGATACTCGGTTCCCTATGAACGGGACACTCACTAACGGGACGTTGGCTTGCTGGATGGAGATACTCGGTTCCCTTTAAGCAAATGAATAAATTCGGGTGAATAAGAAAATATAAAAAACGATTTAAGTTTTACCTTTTGTCACGAAAACCTTCTTAGTCGGAATTTTTTGAGAATTTCCGATCCAAAGAAAAGGCATTATTTTTATTGCTGAAAATTAATATATGTTCTACTCTTCATTCGAAAATACAAAATATTTTTGTTAGTAAGAAGTTTTTGCTTGACCTACTGGTGTTCAAACATGTGATATCCCTTTCACTAATCTTCAGTTTTTCCTTGCAATGCACCCAAGTTTTAAATTAAAGCAAAATACTCTCTGATTATATATTTTTCAAATCGATTGCTTTGAGGTATTTAAGATAAATATCTGCATGACAAGAATTTTAAGTGATATGTAAAAATGTTTTCTAAAATCAAACAACTTTACAAACTTACCATGAAAAAATTTACAAACTTATCATGAAAAATTTACAAACTTACCATGAAAACAGTTCCACAATCTCGAGCTATCAAGGCGTTAAGACCACACTAGAATCGTTTACTGTTGATTATTTTATTGCTTACATTGCCAAAATTGTGGATTCTTTCAGATTAAAGAATTGGATTTTGAAGATATATAGTACATATGTATCTGTTTCCTATAAAGAACAGCACTTGAATTTTGCTTTCGAAATGCATGACTCATCTTTCAGAGGAGAAACATTTCGTAACAAAATAACACAGATTAAGATAACCTCTTGTTAGATGATACGCACGTTTACGCTTGTTATATGAAAGCAATGTTAAGTGATTTGATTTCATAACTTTCTAATCACAAAATGCATTAATTTAATTTTACGATCAATAATTTTTATCTGCATTGTTATTCACACAATGAAGTAAAACAATGGTTGTTTAATCATTGAGATTTCCGAGAATACAAAACTTTTGGAAAATACTGAACTGTGCGGTTAAATATAGCTTGAAATACATATTACGTCGAATCACAACAAAGTGATTTTTTTTATTACAAAGTCTGATAGGATAATGAGATAACATGCTGTAGGGGAGACAGACTAATACAATTAAAGGTAAACTCTTATTCCATTTTCGGTAAAACTTAAAAGATTATTTATGGCAATCATGATGATATAATTTGATATTTTTTGGCAACATTAAAATTTACGCAAAGACATGTGAAGTAGCATTTTAACGAAAAATACTTCACTCGGAATGTTGTTTTCCAAGAGGTTTCTTGAATAAAGAAATAAGTAAATAAAAAATATTTTCTGGCATAAAACATGTTTATTTAATTTTTTCAATCAAAGTTAAACATTTCTCTTGAATATATATCTATTTAAACACGTCAAATTTGACGTTAAATCTCTCGATTGAAGAGGCAATTTGCACCCGCCATAACATGACCAGTCTTTTTCTAGATAATAAGAATAAAAACCCCGTGATTACAACTGCAGAACTAAATTTTGAAATATATAAACTGCATAACGACAGCGTCAAATTGAAGAGTAACCTCAGTTAGGTATACGACATGCAAAACTTCGAAATAGAAGACACAGGCGAATATGATGCACAGTACGAGACTCTGCTCTCCGTACACCTCTTTCATCCTGCTATAAATTTGTGAAGCATGCTCCAATCTGAGCGAAGAAGTTATATAAATGCTATTTGTACTGATTTGGAGGAATCCATCATGCAACGAACTGCGGAAACAACTCTCCAGAAATGAGGATATTGATGCGAATCCGTTTACTACTCCGGGTCAACTGGGAATACCACTACTCCATCTATCGGCTAGCACATTAACTCACTGGGATTTCATACAACGCCGAAACAGCTAAGGTATCCTTCTCATTCAGACACACCTTATACTTAATAATAAGAATAAGAACCCCGTGATAACAAGTGCAGAATTAAATTTTAAATTTTCAAATATCTGTATTGCATAACGACTGCGTCAAATTGATGCGTAACCTTAGTCAGGTATACGACATACAAAACTTCGAAATAGAAGACACGGGCGAAAGTTAATTTCTAAAAAAACATTTGTCTTATCAAATGGATGAAAAGTCATCATAAGTCATAATTAGATTTCCCTAACAAAGATGTTAATTTTCGATTCATTTGAATAGATTCTGAGATTTTGATTTTAAATTTAATAAGTTTATTGTTGCAGAAACCGCCATTTTTACTTCCATATATACGAAGCGTACAAAAGAAAGTCTTAATCATAAAAAATTTAACATTAAATTGTTTACTCATTTCGATATTTAACAGTTATTTCTATCAGTTTGATTTTTACCATATCTGTTAGCCGGTAACTCTGTGTACATGCTAATTATAACACAAGGAGGTGGATGAACTAAAAGGTTTGTGGAAATGTATAAAAAATTAGGCTTAGAAATTTAAGTCCGTTAAGTAAGGTCCGTTTGTCAATACCTTTTCAATGTGTTCACGGTATACAGGATATTCAATTTTACTAAAATTCAATGCTACTGTGCGAAGATTCAAATTTAAAAAATATCAGATTGTACAAGAACCCTCTGATCATTTAAGCTTCTCTTAAGATAAATTGAAATTACCCTCGCAAATGCCAGACATTCTGAATTTTAATGGGATTCAACTGGAATTTTTTAAAGTTGCCTATATATCTGGCTTTGGATATGAAGAAAATTCTTTTGCGTCTCGCATGCGCAGTGAAACATTATTTAGTATAAACACTCATATTTCCTGCTAATATTCAGTATAATTAATTCACAGTTTATTAATATCTTCTGTAACATGTATGCCAAACGTTCTGAAGATTTCGATAATTTGATGAAAACTCTGCATGTTATAAGCAAAACATGAGGAGAATTTGGGTTTTAAAGAAACATTTATATCTTCCGAGATATTTGTGCTACTACCTTATGCGAGAGTCATATAAATATTATGATTACACGTAGCAACCGAATTGATAAACGTTACATCTCGTTATCAGTTCTCTGTAGCAAGGATAAGATTTGGAATTCCAATTTTACTTTTCTCCCTACAGTGGTCCCCCCTAATTGCCCTCGTGATGAGATCTTCACGTATATATGTATGATAGATTATCTATTAGATGCCACACTAGTTCTCAGACAGTTTCAGAGACATGAGTTTTCCTTGATTAATTTTCTCGATTTTACGAAATGTTCCTTACATATGCCAGTGTATTATATATATATATATATATATATAATATCTTTTGTATGTTAGGTATATATATATTTTATACCATTAACCTCAAATAACACCTCAAATAACATTTTCATCATAAAACCTATTAAACCCTCATTTAAAATTAAATATGAAAAACAATATAACCTAATATTATTCACACAATGAAATACAGAAAGATAATAAGATTAAAAACTATTACTATGAAAAAGACAACCCAGATATGGAATTCCAACAATCAAATGCCAGTCGACCTTAGGAATCGATTATGTCACATTATTTCGAAATTTATAGGCGCCAACATTATGTGAGGGCCAATTGTTGGAAAAAGACAACAAATATAGAAGTAAATTTCCAAAATATATTAAGAAAAGAACGAGAAAATTAATATATATATATATATATATAAACTTTTTAACGAAGGGTGGTTTTGGGTTCTAGGGGTCATGATCGGTGAAGATCTGCAGAAATTTCTAAAGTCATGTCATGAGAACCATCGCAATATGTAGACTTCCTATAAGGAATCTACCTAAAAATAGCTCAAAGTGCTAGGAATAGATGGCTCTTTATACTTCAGAATATGTTAAATAAGAAACGATGGAATATTTTTAGACAGATGAAGCCCTTTCCATATCCGTGGATATGTCAATACTTAGAATTGCAGAATATGGACAATGGAAAATCCGTTCTGACATCAACCAGTACCCCTTCATTCCAAAAAAGTAAATGTGCAGAGCTGGTTTATGTGATCGTTCATCGTAGGGCAAATGTTTTTCGAGGAGCTAGGTCCTGCGGGTCCTGTTACCTATACCGTCATTGGCGTTAGCTATGAATCTGTTTCGCACAACCACGTCATTCCAGCACTTCAACAGCGTGCATGTGTGGATAGAACAATTTTCATGCAAGACGGTTCTTCTCTGCATATTGCAAATCCTGGTAAGCTGCTGATCAGCATGCATTTCGTAAATAATAGAATTATCAGCCTTTATTTTCCAACAAACTGGCTGCCAAGTTCACCTGATCTTCATCCTTGTGATTTTTGTCTGTGGGCTATCTGAAACATGTTGTGTTCAGTGGTCCGATTGCAAACTTAGCCGAATTGAAGACAAGCATTGCAGAACACATTCACAAAATCATCACAGATGCACTCCGATCTGTTGTGGAATATGCTATTTCTTGGCTTGAACTTGAAGCACGAAACGGTGCACAGCAAATTATTGAACATTTCTTGAGCAAATCTCACGACAGTTAAACACTGATTTCATTGCTGCTTTTCTGCTGTTGCTTCTCATGCGTTTTGAGCAGTGCAGTTGGTTTAACCTGCTACCCACACAATAGCTATCGCATTGGGTTGCCATTGTCATTGGTACCCGAACCCATGTACGTTTTATGATGTGTATATGTATGAATTTGATTACAAACGTGGAAAGAAGAGCAAAACAGTATACAAATGGCAAGATTGGATCAAAAATACCTAATACCAAAAATCGATAAGAGATATTAAAATACCGAAACCGTTTTAATATAGACATTTTTTATAAGAGTAAGTATGAATAAGGAAATTCCTCTTAAAATAAACGGTGTTTTAATTACAAAAAATGTGTTTTTCTAAATGCGTCAAATTGACGCACATCCATAAAAATAGGTATATAGGAAATCTTCGTAAACACCTAGTGTTAATTGTCTTCTTAGCGATTTTTTAATTAAAGAATTCAAATTAACTTTATCCTCTTGCTCAGTTTAAACAACCCTGAGCTTATGAACTTGATGCTTGCTTGCTGGCCGAAATGCATTATTTTTTACCTTAAATGAGCAAAGAAATCTTTGTCTCAATTTTGAAGAGAAGCAATTTAAAGCTAATCTTCTCCTGTGGGGCGTCCAGTGCGGTAATGAGCTTAAAGGAAATTATCTCAGCTAATGAGCTATTGCTTATAGCGAGAGCCAGATTTAAGCTGCATATACTTCAAATTAACCCTGGTAATCTGATTAAAATCACTTATTAATTTTGCTCTTTCTTTTTCAATAAACTGAATATCTTAATTATACGTCAGAAGATTATTTTAGAAAGGAATTTTTAAATAAGCCTCTTATATTGATTATCTTAAGAAAGGTTTCAGCACAGGTTTGTTGCTCGTTAACATTCCTTTGAATCTGTGATATAATTTTTTTAAAAACCGGAAAGATGTTTTGAAAAAAAAAATCAATGCAATACATTTATCATTTATCGCGCAACTAATCGTAATTATTTATCAAATATTTAATACTGTTAGGTTGACTTTATTGGAATGTGGTCTTTACCTGTTTTATAACCAAATTATTTAATCTGTCATTTGGCAACTTAGAATTTCAAGACAAAATACACTTGTAAACTAAAATGCCGGTAGAATTATCAAAAATCATGTACTGTAAGTATAATTATAAATCACACAGTTGCATCTTATAATCATATTATTGAGACGTAGAAAGTTACTTGAACTAAATTATGTCTAAGGAAATCATGGCTTTCACTGTGACTCCTGAAAAAAAATACTTCATAGTCTTATTTTCATCCTAAAAAAGCATGTCTCCGGCGTCAAAAACGTAAAACGAAGATTAAATAATTGTTCGAAGATTGTTCGATAATCTGAATGCTATGCAATAATTTGAAGTACAGTTATGTATCACGATGAATTATTTGAAAAACAAAAATTTTCATTATTATTGAAATGAACAAACTTTAGTCATATTTTCAGTAACTGGTTTTACAATAAAATTCAGTAACTGGTTTCAATCATTTTTTTAACCGGAAAGGGTTCTGTTCAATATCACTGGACAACAAAGAAAATTTTTTTCATGTTGCTTCAGAAAGAAAGGGCTACACATATGTATTTTTGTGCCCTGATTTCAAATCTGTTAACCGTTTTTTTAATCACCCATAGTTTTTGAGCAACGTAGTAACTCTTATTATATACATTAGGAAATCATATTCAGTTTGCAATATTTACACAGGCATATTAAAATGTTACAAACCTTCACTTTCTTCTGTACTTGGCCTGTAGACTGTGCTTGGCTTGAGGAATATCCATTTTCAATGTCCAAAAATAGTCGGCTAACATTTTGGGATTCCATTTCTCTTGGTAACAAGCTCCCATATTCGAGAAATCCTGATGGAACCGTTCACCATGCTCGTCGCTTACTGATCCAAGGTTTTCAGGGTAGAATTCTAAGTGAGAGTGCAAGAAATGAATTTTCAACGACATGTTGCATCCCATGGTTTTGTAGCCTTTAAGCAAGTTATTGACGATTTGCCTTAGTTTTCTGCTTTGTGATTTTCGAAGAAGTTTTTTTTCTAACTCCTTAAATGATGTCCATGCTGCGGCTTCCTTCTTACTCAGTTTACTCTCAAACACCAGATTCTTCATTAGTTGTCTAAATTGAGGCCCAACAAATATGACTTCCTTAATTTTTGCTTCACTCACTTTTGAAAACTTCAGACTTAAGTACTGAAATCCACTTCCTCCACAGTCCATCGCTTTAACAAAATTCTTCATTAAACCTAATTTGATGTGCAATGGAGGCAAGAGAATTTTTCTGAGGCAACTAGTGGTTCGTTCTCTTCATTCTTCACACCTGGTATGAGAAACTGTCGCTTGGGCCACACCTTCTTGATGTAGTGCTTTTTTCTGTCCCTACTGTCCCACCGGCACAGAAAGCAAAAAAACTTGGTATTGCCTGCTTGCAATCCAACTAAGACGGCAATCACTTTCAAATCGGCGCATATATGCCAAGAATGCTTGCTGTACTCAATACTGGACAACATATGTTTCAAGATTTCGTATGTTTCTTTCATACGAACGGCTACATTCTACATGAATCGAAGGGTGCTTGTTACCATTGTGTAACAGAACTGCTTTTAAGCTGACCTTTGAAGAGTCTATAAATAAACGCCATTCTTGAGGGTTATATTGTAGTTCTAGAGCCTTAAACAACGAGTCAACATCATTACAAAATATCACATCACCATCTTGGCAAAAGCTTCTTCGCGCTGCCAAACAGAAACATCTGTCCTCAAAATGTGACTCATGCATTGAATCGTATTTGCGTTGCAGGATTCTCGATCCAAAAACGCCTGTTATAATTTTTGACATACAGCCCTTTCTTTATGAAAATTATAATTGCAAGAGCATTTAAAACCCAAACATTATCTTCTTGGCCGGCAATTAATTTTTCAGAAAGTATTTTTGACACAAGATCCGACATATTTCAATGACATTTTCTATGTACTTGTAAGCAATTACGAGTAGTGTTGCTCTAAAACAGTGTGTTATAGAGGTTTTTCGAGATTCTATTCGGGTTCAGTGACCATAAAAACACCATTATCAGTCAAGATCTCAAAGGCAACAAAAAAAAATATCCTGGCTACGACAATGATTCAAATAAAAGAAAGGAGTGGACAGAGGTTTTAGTGAGAGGTCATGTTGCATAAAATTGGAGGGTGATAGACAAATTCTGATTGGTTTTTCGAATCCAGAGCGTGAAAGTACATAAGAATAAGCTAAAATCATACGGGCAACAAAATGGTTGTTGTCCAGTGTATTTATACTTGTTATTTATACAAAATACAGGGTGATCGATAACTGTTGGACACATTTGAAAAATTAATAAAAATAACGAATGTTATAATTCGGTTTTTTAAAGATGAGAGGGCATTTATCTTTTTTTCAAGATAGCTAACGCGCGTTGATGGTGGCCTAGGTGATTGTAAATTACTAGAAATCTCCAAATTTTGAGAGCCATTATTCGTAGAAAATGTTAAAGCTGGTAGAAAATTAAAAGTTATGTGCTACGTAGGAATTTTAGACTTTAATGTGTTAAATCAACTGTAATTCGAAAATTGAAGAGTTTTCGAAATATTAAAAAAACTGAAAATGAAACGAGAGAACGCGCATCGGCTTCCTGATCGGTAGCCATTGCGAATGGAAATTCTCGCTATAGCGAATTTAGAATGTCGTATGGTACGCTACAAATCTGAAAAAAACCTTTCAAATATGCTATTATTTATGGGACATACGACAGTTTAACTGAAAATTTTCGATTTTATGAAAAATATATTATTCCCTGTCTTTCTAACAATTTAAAACAACTCGCGTTGAAAACTTCCTACGATGAAAAGCAGAGAAGGAAAATGCACCAGCTATCACAAGCAAAAATTGAATATGCACATATATTTAAAGCGCCATATCTCAGAATGGTTTTTTTTTATTATATCGGCAGAAATCTCATGAACTATTGAATATTTTTACATAAAAGTTTACTGAATATGAATTGTGCTATGTTCTCAAATTGAACCACAGTTTTGAGGCATATTTTCTCCAATAGAATGTTTCTTGGGGGGTTAGAAGTTGAAATTTTAACATTTCTATTTTAAATTGGTATAAAAAAAATAAAATTAATTTAATGTTAATAAATTGGGGCTTAGTTTCTTAAACAAACTGTTTGATTACTTAGATATCAAAATATTGTTCAGACCAATATTTTATCCGTAAACATGCGCGCAAGTGACTATCTCATTTTTTCTCCAAAAATTAAACCTATATTTATTACTCACCAAACAATACATATGATATTAAGATTTGAAAATATGTGTACTATAACAGAAAGAAGAGATATTTTTTTCTAGAAAAAAGTTAGTTTTTAAATGTTTTGTTTTAGAGGTATAATGTATCGAATTTGACAGTTTCCTCCCATTCTTCGAGGTTTAAAGGCACATGCCTCTGAAAACAAAAAAACATAAGCAAGCATAAATAGTTTTTTTTTATTAATTTAAAATGTCTAACAATCTCGGATCCCTGTAGCTCAAGTAGTTTTTGATGCTAGCTTCATTGACCCTATTAGCACAAAGATATTGTCAATTTTAATGTCAAATGAATAAAGAGACGAAGTATTTCCCAGGCTCTGTTTACATATGCTAGGCCTATAATGATGACGGGTGAGTGGGGCGAAAAAACCACAAAGCAGAACTTGGATTAACCGCCAGTTTGTGTTATCCGTCATCGTTTAAAAGGTAAAAAGTAGGTTTGTAGTGCTACAACACATTTCTATACATTACTAATTTTAAGTCGCGTTTACGCCGGAGTTGTAAACACGAGTTTACATCAAATGTTTAGCACAAATCTCGGATTTGTGCTAAAATAACGCAAATTTGAAACCTTGTAATAGCCATTTATCTCAAAAGAACATCTGCAAAGGTGAAAAAGAAAGTAATCTCCCATCAAAGACTGAATTCTACTTCTAGCATAAATGTAAAAAAAAAAAAAAAAAAACCGAGGCAATTTGATGTGAAAGAGAGCTGCTTTTTCTAGAATCCTGAATTCTCTGGCGGAAATGATCAATTAAGGATCCGCGAAAAGATTATTTGGATTACTGAAAATGTGGGAACAGCTTTTTTCTTCGCAATTTCTCTTTGTGATGGCAATTAAGAAATTCATCAGCATCTTCATAGAGATATTTCAATTTTAAAAAAAAATGTTGTGGAAATATTCAGATATAATAGTTAATGGGAAGAAAGTTGTGAGATTCTGTTATTTTTTTTACAATAATAACTTGTGATTGAGTAAATACTTTTCCCTTCTCTACAAGCTTGGTTTATTTTATCAAAATTTTACATGATCTGGCAGAGGATAGCAAGTTAAAAGGCATGTCATAACTTTAGAAAATTATTAAATATTAATACAATTTGTTATAAATAGTTTAAACATGTTTCCAACCATATAAATATATTTCTTATGCGGCTCCAAAAATTGCGTTATTTAGCTATAGGAATTGGCAATATCTGTAGCAAACGATGGATCACGTAATTTCATTTGCCACACGTAAATATGTTACTAAAGCTGGGAAGAAAGAGATTCAGAAATAAAATTAAAACATGACTGTTCAATTGACGAAAAATAAAATGTTCTCTCAAAATGGCAGAAACCTAAATTATTTGGATTAACATTTTTTTCTAAAAGTGTGAGAGTAAATTAAACATTTCAAAATCTTCTATTTAATCTAAAAATCCAAATTAAGAAATAAGAATAAAATACTTTTAATCCTGAAAATTTTTCCCTTTCACAGGCTTTTTAACGGTTTTGCTCGATTATCGAAAGCTTAGCAACAAATCTATTCAGCTCACCCATAAACGGTTTTTGCTAGGTTGCAAAATGTCCACATTGTAGAGAGCGAAGCGAGCATGATTTGCATGCAATCATGCCGCTGTGAAATAATTTCTTTTCGATTTCTAGACCAACAAATATGCTGATTGAATATCATAATGGAAATACAAATTTATTGATATATGACAAAATAAAATAAAAAAAGACAATTAATTTTATGAAATCTCAATCAAAGTCTTATAGATAAATGAGACAGATAAAGACATAAATAAAACTGTTTAGATGGCATTTTAAAAACTTGGATTATACATTTCGGTTAGAAACAATGAATAGCAGAATTAAAATAGGTTCTACTCAGAATTAAGTACAATCTGAAATAAAATGTCGACAGGGCATCTTTAGAAATATTCAGTCTTCAGTTAGTCGTTAAATATTTGCTTCAGAAAGTCTCCATGTTCCTCATTAGGAATTGGAAATTTCTCGCCGTTAGAATAAAGGGATAATTGATTCACCCAGAATGCAACACGCGGATTAAATGCAAGGAAATCTCATCTTAATTTCTTTCTTCCTAATTATGAACGCCATCATAAAACGGCGACATCTCAGAGGCGTGCTCCAGATTTCAATTAGTGCATTCCTCTAGAATATAAAATGATCTTTGGAATCACCGAGCGCAGGTAAAGAGTCAGAAATGATATCGAACATTTAACGAAATAAAATGGCAACAGGCAGCCGACCAGCAGTTATTTCACTTCACATATCCCATTCGCTTTATCGGTTTTGAAATGAGCTAAATATCGGGTGTAGACTCGAAATGAATTCGCTTAGAGCGAAAGATTAAGGTTTTTATCTTCTTCGTGGTTAATGAAGAACTTTATAGTTTGTTTAAATATAAACTCAGAGATTTTCATTACTACTATAGATATTGAAGAGATTTTTAAACCAAGTAAAATTAAATTCATCTTTCATGTTAAATGTTTGAAATAGTTATGATATATAAAAAGAAATTTTAAACCCAACAACATTATTAACTTAAAAAAGTAATAAATTTTTAATTTTTTCGTAATTTTTACTTCTTACACAATTAAAGCATTTTTTCCACCAGAAATATGCTAGGAATTCATTAAGATTTCCAATAAACATAATTGAGTTAATGTGTCAACGTGAACGAATTGAAATCAGTTTATAAAGAAACACAATTTTTTGCAAAAAGTAGTATTTTGAAAATAATCAAAAAAGGAATAAGGAAAAAAACTTTCATGTTCCTGAGGAAATCGCGGGTTATTAAGCAAAGTTTTAAGCATAAAAATAGTTTAAAAATAACTTTTTTCTATTTTATGTATTAATATCTCTCGAATTTTCTATAAAAGTTTTTTGCTATTGCAAATAATTCATTATTTTGCATTAGGAGATTTTATATTAGGTAATTCTATCGATATTTCCAAGAATTACTTTTCTCTATATATATGATCATATCGTCGCTTAAATAGCAACACCACCTATCTCAATCTTTAGAAATTTCAAAGAAGAAGAAAAAATTGAATTTTCTAAACCAATAACGAATATTTCTGATTTTCGTATCCTGGTGTGAACATGAAGTCTGATGTGCATGTTAGATGCGAAAACAATTCAGAATTACTCATTATTAGTGAAGGAAATTCAGTTTTTCTCTTTTTCTTTGAAATTTCAGAAAATTGAGATAGGTGGCGTTACTTGCTAAGCGACGATATTATACAATTTATCGTTTTTTCCTTGAGCTATATTATTTTATAGTCTTTGGCTGCAAATATTTATATGGATGATACTAATTTTCTTCTTCATTTAAAAAATATTTTTAATTCAGCGAGTGTCTCTTATATATTGAAGGTGTTATCAAACGGAAAAGAATTATCTAAATATCGGAAATCTGAAGTAAGAATTAATCATTTCCAATTATTTCAATTTATCACAAAACATCTAAAGCATAGTTGAAAGGTTCGACCTCTGAAGCAGAACATGGATAAGAAGCTACGATTATGGTTGAGTGTCTGCGAAATTTCCGCACTGCCATTTATCAGATCCCAACATCTGCAAGGAGCGAAAAGAAGGTAAATCCTTCGTCGGAAAAAACGGATCTGACTCCGCAGAGCAGGAAATAAAATTGGGGAAATGAGATGTGAAAGAAAACCGTTTTCCGGGAGTGCTCACTTTGTCCAGTAGAAATGACCAATTAACGCTTCTCCGAAAAGATTATTTGGATTTTCTGGTGGGGGGGAAGGAAAGGTTCTACAAGTATTTTATTTTTATGGTTGAAATTGAGAATTGATCCATAAATGTTGAAATTAAGATACATAAATATTGAATTGTGATCAAGATACATAAATCATCAAGGTACATAAATGTTGCTTTGCGGATTGAAATGACACTGGAGATGATGGGAAAATCAAGAGTTTGTGGATTGAATTGAAATGAGGATTTTTTTTACTTAAACTTACTAATCTAGAATATCCCGCTTCTATTTGAAATGATTTTGGTCTTATTCAAGGTTATCTAACATCTCAAGGCACCTAGCAAGCTCAAAATACTTAATAAACTGTGCGTTAATTTTTAAATATATGTCTTTGTTTATTAATTTTTATGTAACATGATCTGCCTGAATTTTGCATGTGACCTAACACGTTATGCATGATTTAAGATGATGAATGAGTTGTAAGTATGTAATGAAGTATTATAAAGGGTAATTCCGGGAGATATGCCCCATATTTTTTTGAAGTTTTGTATAAAATTCCATGGTGCATATAAAATAAAATAAATCGAGCTGTTCCATTTAATGTTAGATATAAAACATGTGTACTGCGACAAAAAAATAATTAATATTTTTTTACAATTTTTTTCTAAAATATTACAATGCGGCGCGTCACCCGCACATTCAGGGTGAGACGCCGCACTTGTTCGGGAGTTATGCCGTGCCTGGCATAAGAACAGAATGAAATAATAAATAAAAAATATTCAAACAAATATTCATATCTGGACTATAATTACCTATGTAATAACAAAAACAAACTAAATTAGTACAATAAAACGTGCTAATTGGTTCAAATCAATATTAGTCTGCCTGCTTAGTTCATTAATGAAATTATCGATTATTTTTTAAAGATTGAATTTTAATTGTTATTTCAGCAACAACGTAACATCAGTGTATTAGAGAGGGAAAAGAAAAAAGTAAAATAGCGTTTACATTGTTTTATTTGTTAATAGACCTGTTTTCTCGACCGTAATCCACACAAAAAGTGTGGAAAAGAGTACATTCTTCATGTAACCACATTTGACACACTATCCAACGAAGCCAATCACACTTCCTCTCAGTTTTGTAGTAGTTTTCAAAATATTCCTTGCAAAGAACGTCTGCGACACATTTGTGATCCAACTGTTCATTGTTATGATCTTGACTTGCATCTTTTTTCGCCTCTTCTTACTTTTTATTTTTCTTTTTTTCTCCTTTGGTGTAGTAAACTTGATACTGTTTGAGCATTCATCAATGTCTGATGAACTGTCATGAGATCCTCCATCTGATTCAAAATTAAATTTCCTCTTGGTAGTTTTAACATCTTTTTTGTTAATTTTCTTGCATTTTTTGGAATTATTTCTCTAAATTTGCTTTAAGCGCATTCTTATTGTCAATAGAGGTTAAGAGAGTACTGCAGTTTTTTTAATTCTGTGCTTTGCTGTCACCTGGCTAAGTCTCGGAATAGGAGAGATTTTATGTAGATGTTTGGTTGGTGATGGTGGTTTCACAATGCTACTTCCAGGTTCTGCAGGCTGTAAATTGATTTGATGTGTGTTCATTAGTACTTGATGAATTTGCCTCCTCTTATGTTGTGTTTTCTGGTACGGACACTTCACTATCCGCTAATGCAAAAAACAATTGATCTGGGAGAGCGTTGTTTTTAAAAGGGAAGATGCCAGTGACCTTAAAGCTCCTAGTATCATTGCCAACAGTTGCCAATTTGTTCCAAGCATCTCAGATTAAAGACCCTACCTGATACCGAGTTAATTTGCTCCCAACATGCTGCTCAACCCAAGTAAGTGTTGAGTAACATAAAATTCAGTAACATAATAAAATAAGACACGGATCGATAAATTTCAGTGTTATTAATCGCGGCATCCCGTACAAAAGAATTTGCGGCGTGTATACCGGATCGCAGTGCGGCTTGTATCCCATTTTGTACTTTACAGACGTCGCACATCAGAGTTGCCTGCCCTCGCAAAGGAAAATGGTGGAACTATACACAAAATACTCTATACAGACTCCACACTTAGTTTTGACTTCAAAATCATGCATGGATTTTGGAATTAGAGCATAAAAAGTATTTAAGCATAAGGTGTTTAAAAGTTTGGATAGTGAAATCATACGCTTACCTCAAAATAACGATTGTACAGCTAAAAGTAATTATCGAATTGTGATTCGTGCTATAAACTGGTTAAAGAAATCTGATTGCGCACCTATACTGCTCGTCTGACTGCCATCTATCTATAATTACAAGAAATACAAGGTGTGTGGCATCTATCCCATATGCGGCGATTCTCACGGAGTTACCCTACTTATAATGAGTAGTGAGAGTATGTGAATGAAATTGTTCGTTATCGATATTTAATAAAATTAACACAAATAAAATGTATCTTAAAATATAGAAGTTTAAACAGCCATTAAAAAATATCGGTTAAAATATAGATATTTAAAAATTTGATTGATTAACGAGATAAGAAATAAATAAGAAAATTATTCAATACTATAAATTCGAAGATAAATATTACTTCTTATTTGAAAATGACTTATTGCAGAATTTAAACACACCGGAATAAGTTCGAAATTCGATACATTTTTCAAAGAAATATTGAAATGAAATCTTTCAATATTTTTTAACCTCCAAAAATATTTATTTTAAATTCTATTAAATATCTGCTTTAGAAAATCTAAATGGCCCTGACTAAGAATCGAAAATTTCCCGCTCTTCGAATATTGGGATAATGACCCTACCCAGAATGCACCGCGCTGATTTCGGTCTAAGGAAATCACTTCTTAATGAGACGCCATCTTAATTATGAATGCTATTATAGAACGGGAACATCACTGAGGCGTGCTCAAGATTTCAATTAGTAAATTCCTCGAGAACATGAAATGTCTTGGGAATTCATGGTCCAGCCTTGACTAATTTCGAAACTTTCACTAGATAAAATAGCAACAGACAACCCAGCCACAGTCATTTCACTTCATTTATTCCAATCGCTTTTCGACTGCGTTTAATGAGCTAAATATCGTCAGTCAGCTCGGAATGAATTGTTTGGAACGTGATATCTTTTACGAGGATAATAAAATAGTCTTCTCGAAATTAATGTTCAGATGTTTTTAAATGAATTTCTTGATGTTTACAGGCAGTGAATGCTTTTGTGTGTTATTTAAGACAAATATTCTTACATTCACGTTCTTCTCCGTACAATTTCATCAATAAAAGTAATCAAGAAAAAGTTTGAGAATGTGGAGACTTTTTTTTATATTAATTTAACATAACATTATTTATGCCATTTATAAATGCGTCGAACTATTGACGAGTATTTGATGAAGCAATAAATTGGTTTATATATGATTTTATAACAATAAAAGCATTGTTACAATTTGAGATTAGAATGAATTTTGAAACCTTAATAACAGGTTGAAAAAACTGTACAGTAATTAAGTTGGTATCATTTAAAAGGAAAAGTATAGCTCTTTAAGGTGATGTAAAAATAATTTTCTTACCATAAGTCTTTCAGAAGTTATTGGTGAAAAGCGTTTAAAAATAGCATAATTTTCGTTATTTATTAAATAAATAAAAATGAAATTCGAATTTTAACAATATATTAACACAATTATAACGTTTTGGGGAATAATAAGAAATCAACTTTAGATAAGAATTTTGCATTTTTTATGTAGACTTACGTCTCACCATAGCGGTCTAATGGTGTGTCGGGAAAGAAAAAAATTATGACGCTTTTCGTGGTATTTTTAAACGCTCATATCTCCGCAAAAAGATAACATAGAGAGTTGGATCAGTTCATTTAACAGAGAAAGATAGACATTGAAGATTGCAAAAGCAATTTTAGAATTTGTAATTACGGTTTATTCACAGTCAAATTTCAAATTTGGTGAAAATAACGAAGACTTTTACATAGATAGAGTCACATAGTCACTATAGACTATAGAATTAATAGTAGCACGAGCACTCTTGAATAATGGGATATTACAGGCGGAGAGAAGTGAGATCACGTGAAGCTTTGGGATCCATATTTTTTCATATGCCCGGCTCCGTTTTTTTCAACAAATATTGTCACTTACTTTCCCCAACAAATGTAAATATTCTTTCAAATTCAGTCTTTTTATTACTAATTTTCATATGCCACCTTCCAGTTTATTTTTTTTGTCGCTAATTTTTATTTTCGCTGTCGGTTATGTTTTTATTGTCGCTAACGTAAACGTTACGTTCCTCCAAACATTTCCTTTGAATCCTATATTGTTTAATTAAAATTTTTAAATCCAACATTTTAAGTACCTTATAGTCAATAACCCAGCGTTTCTCGGAATCCACATTTTTTCATATGCCCGTCTCTGTTTTTTCCCTACAAATATTATCACTAAGCTTCCCCAAAAAACGTAAATCTGTTTTGAATCCTCTCTTGTTGGATTAAAACTTTCAGTTCTAGCCTTTATACTACCTTAAAGCAGTTTGGTTTGAATGAAAACGCGAGAATTAGAATGCTTATAAATTAAAACAGATGAGCATGATATTTGTTTTACAAAAGAAAAAATAAAACGAAATAAAAACAGAAACGATAAACAATTTAAAAGTACACCAAACTGATAAATGAAACACCAGAAACATATATTTTCGTCTTGCCCGTAATTGAATAATAATGAAAAAAAACGATAAAAATGAATTAATATTTTCCCCCCAACAAACGTAAATGTGGCGAAACACCGTACGTCAAAAAAGAAAGAAAAATGCAGGAAAACGATTTTTGTCCATTGTTAATAAATCCAAACACAGAAGCTCGCTCAAAAAAAAATACCAACTTCCGTTAAAGAAATAAAAAAAATGCAACACCTAATGTGAAAACTAATAATAGGGGGAAAAGAAACCGCCGTGAATGAATTCTACATGCTGCCAATAGATGGTAGCACGTCAATTTAATCATTTTGACGTTTTTAATTAATATCTTTTTAACTTTCCTTGGATTATTTTCCATCTTTTGGTTCCTACGGCTAGTTTCAGGATTCAGTGGTTCGTGAGAAGGACATACATACATACATATGTCTGTTGATGTTCGAATTTTAATAGGATATATGATAAATGTTTCTATAATGGGCTATCTCTTATAATGCGTCATTCCTTGAGGTCACGTGACACGTCTTGTCTTACCAATCAACCATTCCTTTGTTCTTCTAAATTTCTTTGGCTCTTCTCTCCTGCCTACGTTGTGCCATGTCTGACAATCGGCTATTTCTTTGTTCTTCTGTTTTCTTCGGTTTTTCTCTCCAGCCCGCGTTGTGCCATGTGTGACAATCCTCTATTTCGTTGTTCTTCGGTTTCTTCCGCTCTTCTCTTCTGGCCACGTTGTGCCATTACTGTCAATAGGCTATTAATTTGTTCTTTTGTCCTGGCCCCTTTTTGCCGTAGTTGAAAATAGGCCGTTTCTTTCTTCGTGAGTTTCAGCAACTCTCCTTTAACGTTTCATAATTGCCTGCTGTCTACGGGCATCATCCCATGTAACTCCTCTTTTTCTTTTAGGCACCGGAAAAAGCGTGAATTGAACAAACCAAAAATAGTAACTTCTAAATATCAGTTTAAAATAGCAGCTACCAGAAATATTTAAACCTGATCAAATCAATGAATAATAATTAAAATCACTATTATAACTAATCTATATCTTTCGGCACATAACTTTACAGAAAAAATACACCCCTTTTAATTTCGTTAAAATGATTTTGTTGGACGTTATATCACGGGATTAAAAAAAAGAATTTATTCACTTTCAACAATACATTTTTTTATTTCTGTCAGCGTCACTTTTTTATTGTTGTTGTAACAATGTTCTTTAAAGTGAACGACATCAACAATAAAA
>BGPR01020523.1:10396-26858 GCA_013235015.1 Araneus ventricosus | reverse complement strand
ATTTTCCTTGTCTGACTGTACAATATAATTACTCATTTTGTTCCTTTGAAATAAAGGTTTTACCAAAATAAATCTATAAACGAGGTTATTAAGGAATATTTAGTTATTTTCTGAATTCCACTATAAAAGAGTATTACTGAAAACTGGTTTCATTTCTTAATGTCTCTACAGAAAAATATTCAACAGTTTAAATTTTACCTAAAAACTCTGTAACGATTAAAAATTGTTGAATATTTTGAATTAAGTTCTATTGTCTTTTAATCATGTTTATTTCACCAAAATGAATAGAGCTTTCTGTCAAATTCTTTAACCTTTCTTTGGTCACAGTATTTAAGTTTCTTGATATTAAAAAAATGTTTTATCGCTTGAAGAAGAAAATTCTTTGAAAAGAAAATTTTCATTATATATTAGTTTCATATCAAACACCACTTATTTACTAAATTTATAATTTTCGAGAACATTCTAGCTATCGCGTGCAATCAATATATTTTAAAGTTACACTAATAAAGGATTAAAACATTTTTATAAAAAGATAGTGTGCTAGCATTTTATATGAAAAATTTGCCCAAATAAACAACTTTCATATACAGTAAAAATATTTTTCAACCACTTAGTTTATTTTACACAGGAATAGCTACCAATTAGAATAAAATAATAGCAAATAATAATCACAAATAAAACTGTGGTGAAAATTGTATAATGTTACACACTTGCATCATTGGCATTAATGCCTTTTTCTAAAATACTTTAAACATTAATAAATAAAATAAATCTACCGACACATTTCTGACTTAAAGTAGAAGTATTTTTATAAAGAAAATCTTATTTATTAATTTTAATTCAATCCTAAGTCCAAAAGAAATTTTTAAATTAATTTTCAGACATTTTTATCATACTCACATTTCTATAAATTTTCAAAAATGTGATTGTAAAATAATAAAGTAGTATTAATTAAATTTTTGAAATTAATTATAAAAAATGAATTTTTTTGTCTCCATTTCCACGCTTTCGAAACATTAAGCATAATACATATATTAATTGAAAAAGTATTTATAGATTTCTTTTTTGGCTATTTTTCAGTCTAACAAAAAGTAGTAAATGTTGTCTGCTTTTCTGTTAAATAAAAGTTTTATCATGCAGTAAATTAATTATATAAAATTAAAATTCGTTTATATCGCAGGCTTTTATCACAAAATATAAATAAGCTTTCCACGTAAAAAAATTATTTAAATGAAATAAATTTGGATTCTATTAATTATTATGGATAAAGTCATGCAACTAATTTCTTTCTCAAAAAATTTTTATCGAATTATAATTTTCAAATAGCTATTATTTTGTTTAGATTGCTAGAAATGTGGTGTTTTTATGAATTCAAACGTAAGACAAGTTAGCCATTTGGGTTTAGTTTTTACACTACCATATTGTGTAATAAAAAATGTAAATATAATAAGTTGGCCCAAAATAGTCAATTACTTACCATCACCGGGATTACTTTTGATAAACATTAAGAATATCGATAAATGATCATTTTGTGAATAATATTAACCTTATCATGGTAGGTATGCGTCGGATATACGACGGTTGGTATGTCGGATTTGGTGACTCAAGAGCTGCTTTCGCTTACACTGTGCCAAGGTATGGTTGAAAACTGAATATGAAATTAGCAGTAACCAGCCAACTATATAAGTATCAAGGGGAATATTAAACTAAAAGTGATAATAAACTTAAATGCAAAATTGGAAGATTCTTAAAACCAATAAAATATATATAAAACTGTAAAAGGAAGTAGGCCATTGAAAAGAATATGGATATTGATGGGAATAACGTCTATCCAAATTCTTCATAATCACAGATTCTGACTTAAGAACCATAAGTGATGGTGGCCGAGTCAAAGTCATTCGCCAGTGGTAAAGAGTAAGATAAGAATCAAGTTTTCCCGAAGATACACCTCGTATCTTTCACCAGATATGAGGTACTTGTGCACTGAGGGATCCTCCGTCGTCGAGGCTTCCCCCACGACAAGACGTCGTGTCTCGTAATATTTCGGATTCGAAGTTGAAAACTTCGAACGTTCGCAAGAACGATAAAATAGCCACATGAGCTCTAGAGACGGTGGTGTGGTGTTAAAGGTAGTTATGCATGAAACAGGAGTAACGACGAGACAGTGAGTATCACTCTGACACCAGGACTTCCCGTTTGGAAAATAAACCTCACGTTAATGAAAGTTTCATGGAATGAATTTGCTTTCAGTCAGCAGATTCCATAATTCATGCCAGACACGATAGGCCGGCATAACGAGCTGAGGTTTTCTTTGTATCAAAATAGGAAAGAGGTTGCTGCAAAAGAGAGGAGGTTAATTTTGCAGTATAATTAGCTACTCATTACCGAATGGAATACGGCTTAAAAACACTTATTTAGAGGCAAACACCAATAAGAAAATCTCTTCTGCTACAGGTTGTTCCCATTTGAAACAGCTTCTAAAGCACTCATATTTTTCTGTATAAATGCCGAATTTATATTACAGAAAAGCTGAGATATTCTGCAAAGCTCAGAAATCTCCTAGCATTCAAATTCGAAACCAAAATAAAACACTATAAAGGTAAGCAAAAATCATGGAATACAACATTTGGGTTTGGTTTTGTGCATGTCTTTCTTACTTAAAAGATAGAAGACTATTATCGGTATAGTCTGCTGTTCATTACCGGAAAGCCTCACATGTTTGGAGGCCCATCAAAATAAAACCTCAATTTATTTTCTGTGGGAAAAAAAGATATCGAATGCTACGAGATGTTTCCGATTACTCGCATCTAACAGAATTTTTAAATCACTGGTGCTTTCTGTATCAAATCGGAATTCATGATTTTAAGAAGCTAATATATTCTACAGAGCACAGGAATCTCCTTCAAGTTCAACAATAGAAATAAAAAATGAAGCATGTAACCAATAATCATTGGCAATAATCACTGAGCACAACATTTCCGCATGTGTTTGTCCGTGCCCTTCGTCTTGTTCGCGGCAAACTTCGAAAGACTGAGAAGACCGCAGATCTCACGCTTCGACCATATTAAAACGGCTCATTACCTGTATCTGTTTGGAAACTAACGCCTTATCTAATCCTTTCGTTCTTCAAATAACAGTTTATGCGCCATAAACAGCGGTTTAAAAGTCATCGGGGCGTGATCTTTTACATAAGCTCCACTTTTACAGCCGGCCCTTTTTCTCTTTCTGCTTTGTCGCATTTCAAAAATGATAATAACAGGGCAGCCCGTGAAATATCTTCCCTCTGGTAGCTATTGTGGTTTGCTCCAGACCACTAATTCAAAGACTGTCTCTCCTGAATAATTATGGATTAAAGAAACTCTTGATAAAATTGATTTTCTTTTATATGGTGCATTCACCAAACCGAACGAGTTCCAGAAAATACTTTACTTCTTTTTTCCCCACCCACATTTATATAAGAGTTTTTCCCAGTCGGGTAAATTATCGTCCATTTGTTTATTTGCATAAACAACAGAAAAAGGTGAACAGACGAAGAAAAAACTATTAAAATAGCGAATATTGGTATCTTGGTGGCAACAAGCCGCTTTGTCATTAACGAAATGGTTTCGACCAATCACAACTGAGTTGAGAATAAATAAAGCAAGTCCAATAATTAAAGGCTTCTTGGTAAAAAAAATTTCTTAACCTGACGCGTAAAATTTTCTCACGAGAGATCTTATAGTCCGCCCTTAATCATTGCCAGCGCATCTATTTTCTAATTCTCCTTTGGTTGTCACCGCCTTTCAAATGTGTTTAGGTTTCTTAAAAAAAGAAAGATCTCATTTTACAGGGAATCTGTCTGAATCATACAGCATGAATTGTTTTCGTTGCTTAAAGTGAACTTCTTATAAATTTCATCCGAAAGGCTTTGTGGTAGCATGTAATTACTATGTGACCTTCACAAATAATCTTGAGTTTGGCAAAAAATGTGTGTTTGTTTAAGTGCAATTTATTTTAGTGTGGTTCAACTGTTAAAATGTATTTGTATTTAAGTTTTTTATTTCTGAAAGAGAAATAGATGAGTTTTTGTAATTGAGACAACTTAAGCATTTTTTTCATAATTTCACATATTGAAAGTGATTTTTCAAGATACTGAGAGAAATGAAAAAATTTAAATTCGTTTTAATAAATTTATTCAAAATAGTTTTAAATCATATTTTTATTGGTGTACTAAAACGCCAATTATTGCAGTAGAATTTTCTTTTATTTTCTTCCTTTTAACCTTTAATTTACATTACATTATAGTAAATAATATGGAAACTCAAAATAAATTTTTTTTCTCAAATGTGCTACTATGTGCTACTTGTGTATGGTCAACATTTAAATAAATCGGTAACTGATAATTCAGCTCTTAAATTTTTAAAATTAAGTATTAAGCGTATTGTCATCGAAAAGAAGCAAGTGTACGTATAGTCTCAAAACTCTAGAGCATCCTAAAAAAAGTGAACACTCGATTACAACATTCCATCTTTACAAACATGATTAAAATAAGGTTAAAAGTTTGTGAAAATGCATATATAGCGAGAAGCAGCGAAACGGGTGAATTTCAAAACACACCTGAAATACAAATTGATTCATCACATGCAAATCACAACAGAAACAAACATAAAATGAACACATAATTTACAGTTTATTCAGGAACCCACAATCTATGTTGTTTCGAAAACTTTTAATTGCCGATTTAACTTGCCGATTAATTTTATTGATTAATCTTATCAGAAATGGTATTTTTAAATCAAAATTGAGGAAAAAGCAAAAATTCCCGCTAGTGTAGTGAGGAAGTTTGGAGGGGGGTATCAGCTCAGGTGTTATCCTCGTCATCTGACCACGGTTGAAAATTACGATTTCCGTCCCAAAATAGCCCCATGTTGCTTCAAAACCGGGACATTAATATAACTAAATTAAATTAAACTCAAAGCAAAAAATTATAAAAACGTGAAAGGCTTATATAAATACCCTAATTACGTTGGAATTTTCAAAGCATTTATAATCGATTTTTAGTTTGTAATGAATGTTTAGGAATTATCTTCTTTGTAACTTTCTTAATCGTGATTTCAATTCCTTTTTGTATTATTTTCAACGCAGCGTAATCTACGGTTTTGTTTTCATCTCCATTTATTTATTTAAAAAAATTTCCTACCTACTACTAAAAATGTGTTTTATTAAAACATTTTAGTTTCATCTTTTCCTATATTTATTCTTTAATATATTTCATAATTCAGTATTCTAACCATCATGGAATTTTGTATTCTTTTCTCTCAAATTCACCACCAATGGCCCTTCAAAGGGTTAAACTTATGTAATTAGGACGTAATATGACGACGAAATTACAACTCTCAGCAACAAGATGAACGCTCATAAAAAAGAAATTAACACTTGAAATGTGAGAGAAAATAGATTCAAATGATTTCATTCAATAAGTTTATTTTTAAAATGAGAATTTATCTTTCTGCAGGATTTTTTGAACTCTCCTTATTCGATGTCCAAACAAAACGTATCCATATCTGAAAAATAAAACATGCAATTATATAAATGACAGCAGAGTACTACATTCAACTGTGGTTTTTTTTACATTTTCTGGCATTTTTACCAATTTTTGTATAATTTAATTTTTCTTATATTTATGTAAGTTTTAATTTTTTTTAAATTTATGTGTTATATATATATTTAAACCATTAAAACTCAAATAACATTTTCATCATATACACCTATTAAATCATCTTTTAAAATTAAATATAATAAACTATATAACCTAATTTATTCACACAATGAAATACATAAATCTAATAAGATTAAAAACTATTACCATGAAAAAGACAATCCAGATAAGGAATTCCAACAATCAAATGCCAATCGACCTGAGGAATCGATTATGTCACATTATTTCGAAATTTATAGACGCCAACCTTCTGTGAGGGCCAATTGTTGGAAAAACAACAAATATAGGAGTAAATCTCCAGAATATATTAAGAAAAGAGTGAGAAAATTAACTAAATGCTTGCTGCTTCAAAGTCATAGCAAATATATATATATATAGTATGAAATGCTATTCCTTTAGCTGAAGTGCACAGTCGTTTCAATCCAAAAACCTTTTATTTGAACTCTTCAAATATTATCTTAAATGGATGAAAGATGATTTTAAAAACATCAGATGATATTTTAGGTAGATCGAAGCCATGTCCATGACCAGGACCAGGGCCCGCGTCTACCGACTGACCAATTGGGTTTAGAGTCTACAAGGATGGACAGGGGATCGAAACCATGACCATTATTCAGAAAGTGCGGTCAAAGACAGCGAGTGTTAACAGTAAGGAGTTACATTGTACAAAGAGAACGTTTTAACATAGCGCTGAGCTTAAGTAATTGCAAAAATGGAAGTCCCCGGAGAAACTCGTGATTCTGGAAGTTAAAGTAAAAGTGCGGCTCTCTAAGATTGAAATAGAAGTAATTAAAAATGAAGTGGCGTTGAAAAGAATTAATTTAAAGAAGATAAAAATATTAAATTATTGAATAAGCATATGTAGGTAAGTTGGTTTGAAATTTAGTTCGAAGATTTTGTTTGAGTACACTAATGTCCAAAAATAATGCACAATTTTGAAGATGCTACAAAATTGGAGTTAATTTTAATACTATGCTTCGCAATTAGTTCCAATTGAAACTTATAAAACTTGAATCTTCGAATAGTTAGCATTGAAATGAAATTTAAACTATGTGTTTAACTTTTAAATATACATGAGTATTCAGGATATTCAACTTTCATAAAATTCAATATTACTGTTCGAAGGTTCAAGTTTGATAAATTTCAATTTGTGCATGGTCCCTCATCGTTTAGCTTCTCATACAATGTACCGAAATTCACCAAGTTGCAGTGCCAATATCTTTCTGAGCACTAATGGTATTGAACTGGAATTTTTATATAAGTTTCCCTACATGTCTGGCTTTGAAGTTATGAAAGAAAAATTATGCTATGTCTCGCGCATGCGCAATAAAATATTATTTACTACAACTACTCATGTTTTCTCTAATATTCAGAATTTTTTCCAAATTTTTACACCACGCTTCTCTAGCATATTGTTATTTTTTCTGTAAGTTTTGTATAATATAACAGAAAACTCTGCATGCTATAAGCAAAAAACGGAAGGGAAAATTTTGATTTTTTTTTTTTTAAGAAAACCTTTATACATTCCCGAATATTTTGCTGCGTTTACGAAAATGTGTGTAAATATTATCCACATGAAATACAACCATTGATGAAAATTTTAACTCATTATCAGCTTTCTGTAAAGCGGGGAGGGCCAAAATAATTTTCATCTTCATCAATTTGTAGACGGTCCCCTAATTGCCCTCAGGATCGAATCTTCACTGTAAAGTGTGATCTCCGACGATAGTATATTCCACTATTCTCAGCAACTAATAGCGAACCATAATATCCATATTAACTCCAATTTTGTAGCATCCTCAAAATTGTGCATTATTTTTGGACAACAGTGTACTTATAATCCGTTCTACCGTAAAAATTGTATGGTTTGATAGAATGATGAATCTTTCCTTTTCGGCTTTTCCACAGGTTTTAACAGATGTAGCTTATTCTTTATTTAATTCTTCATGCAGTTTAACCATAATTCACTTTCCTTGCCATTTTTTTCTTACACTGAGTTAACATACCCACGTAATCAACCCTTAATCTTAGGCCATTTTCACTATTCGTTAAGTGTAAGATGAAATCAACTCATGTTACACTTCAAATGCTCTGAAATTTTATTTCGGAATCCATTACAAAAATGAAAATAATGTCACAGCACAGACTAAGATAAGAAGCAGCTAAATATTAAATATGAAAGGATTAACTCCATATCTACTAACAAGCATTTTTACCCAACAAATTAGCGCATTTGAATACTGAAAATGGGGGGAAATGCATCTTAATTTGAAGCCAACTTTCTTGTTTCTGAAATTTTTAGCACATTATAAACAAATAATCTAGGTGTTTACCATTTAGATTTAAGCATAACCAATATATTTTCTTTTTTAAATTATATAGTTAAGAATTCAGTATTTATTGAATTGCCACTGCTTAATTTTATGAAAAAACTCATCCGTGAGCATAATGTATTCAGAAATTTCTTATTCAAGGACAAAATTTTATAAATGATTTCCATAAAATAACTTTTATAGCAAGTATAAGTACAACGTTCTCACAAGCAAAATATTAAAAAATTACTAATATAATAATGTGTTTGCATCATGAACTCAAAGCTGATTAATTATTTTGCTCTTTATTGCAATAAAAAACTTGAAATTATTCGAAAGAGCTGATATTTTAAAAATTCGATTCCATAAGATGTCAGGTAAATTTCATAGACACCTCCAAATACATTTTCATTTATTCAAATAGATTAATGCTTATATTTTTTTCAAAAACACCAAAGAGTTAAAAACATCAAATTACAATAATGGGACCTACCGAGTTCGACCTATTTAGTCTATAGACGATCTCTTTCATAAAGTCCTACTTTAGCACCTCCCAATGAAGCACTGCTGACTTCTGATCTCCCATAGTAAGGATAAAAGTAAGGATAAAAACCAGGGTAGAATCCAGGCAAATATCGGTCAGATGTTCTTCGGTAAAGACCAACAGGAGCTCCACCTAAAGAAGCAGCACGTTCTTCTTCCACTGGATATAGTGGCAGAAACTGAGCCCAGGCAACGGCAAAGATAGAAACTAATACAGCCTGAAACAGTGCCATAACAATGTAAATTGTATAAATTGTAAATACAGAATCTATAAAATATCATTAAAAAGTCTATTTATTAATTGGACGCAGGTATGAAATAAGGAAGCAATTCTGACATAAAAGTTTGAGATATAGCTGCTTTCGCGAAACATTACAGAAAAATTCTATTGCTGCATTTTTCCAGAATTCATTATTTCAGTCTAAATACCTCGCTATGCAAGGGGTGGCCATTTGTTCGATTTTGAACGCATTACTGAATTCAATAATTATATAATGACTAGAAAATAAATTGCCTCTTCATTCGAGAGATTGCCCGTCAAATTTGACGTGTTTAAATAGATATATATGCGAGGGAAATGTTTAAGATTGATTCAAAACAAATAAAATAAACATATGTTTTATAACAGGAAATATTTTTTTATTTACATATTATTTACACTTCTTACAAAGCACTTCTCTACTTGTCAAACGTTGCCAAAAAATATAATCATCACGATTGCAATAAATAATCAGATGCATCGAGGCGTCCAAACTATATCACGCGCATGATATACCACTGACGTAATTTACTACTTTCTATTAAAAAACGGAAATTAATTTGAAATATATGATTAATATAATTTGAAATTTCTCGGGAACTATTGATCATAGCGAGATAAATTTTATGTCAATCGATAGCAAATTTTAGTTCACTATTTTAGAGTTATTAAATTAGAACTTAGAAAGACAATTACTTTTTAAATTTAAAATTACCGAAATTTAGGTGTTCTAACAATGAAATAATGCTGTTTAACGTTTCGCAGTGCTATGGCGCGAATTTTATTGTTGGTGACGTCAGAGCGTTACTGGATTAGTGAGAGACAGATCTGGGCTATTATATTAATAATAGTTTTTGCTGTTATGCAACCTTTTATCTAGTAGTTAAAAATAAACATTAAGAGTAACAAAAAAGTTTAAAGAACAATAAAATATTTCGAATCAACAGTCTTATTCCTCTAATGTAATCAACTTTAATTTAAAATATCTGCAAATGTTGTACATGGAAATATTAATAATTAACGATATGAACAAACTTTAAAATTTATTTTCGAAAATTTTCTTGTTGGTAGAAGATATATGACAGATCGAATACAAGCGTTTGAATATCACTATATATAAGGCTTTAATGTACAAAGAAAAAGTACAACAATAGATGCTATTCTTTCGTTTTAATGATAGCAGAAAAAAATTTCAACAAATTATAAATTTACATGGACTTAAAAAAGTGAGTGGCCAGTCAAAATCTCTTTTTGAATTTTTACCACATACCAAACGTTTGTTAGCTCAAGAAACCACATTGTGTTAATGGTTTTAAAAAATTGTCCTTCGAAATTACATAAACAGTTCAAAATTCTTAGAATATTCAGTTTCGTTCTAAAAACAAATAAATTTCTACTCTCGCAGCGATTAAAAAATCAAATTACATTCAAATTCTTATGTAAACATTTGTACTTATTGCCAAATAGTTTTTGAAAATTAAAAAAAAATCAAATTACCTTCAAATTCTTATCTAAACAATTGTACTTATTGGCAAATAGTTTTTGAAAATTAAAAGAAAGTCGAATTACTTTCAAATTCTTATCTAAACATTTGTACTTATCGCCACAAATAGTTTTTTGAAAACTAAAAAAGGCGAAGCATGTGAAGTCAAAAAGCGTCTTCAGTATTAGCCTCTGAGGATAAGAATTTTTGAATAGTCCATTTAATACATTTTCCTGTTACAGTTGTTAGTATTTTTACGAATAAAATGTTTATGATCTAGAATATTATGCTCTCGGTTTCGCTTTTGTATCTTCATTCCATTAATTCAGAAACGATCATTTTTAAAAACATTTTCTTAAAGAACTTGATCCACTTTTGCAATATATATATTTCCTATTCATGAGCTATGATCAACTTTATTGCTAATTAATATTGCATTAAAATCGAGGAAAGTATTTTATTTTATTTTTTGTAAAATCCCTTTATAAATTTTATCCCTTAGTATTATCCCTTTATAATCCCTTATCTTTATTTTCATGCCCTTTATAGTACAAGCCAATGACATGCTTACCACGAATTTCATGCTGCTGTTGACGCACTGAAGTACTGAATAGTTGCTTTGAATGAAAATTTAGCTGCTTATAAAAGCTCTAAATAATTTTCTGACAATTTCTATTTGCTTATTCATCGAAAAATTTGGCTGACTCAGTTGCTGGCTTTGATTGATAAACAACATTTTTGTCTGGGTTTGGCTCGTGCAAACACTATTATTTCAAAAGTTTTACTCATTAACTCGCAAGCATTATCGAAAACGAAATTTTCCAAATGTTATTCGGTTCGAAGCTTGTTGGATGTTGACAAAAATAATACGATTAATCCTACACTGCACATATATTTTTTTTTATTTTCCCCCAAAAAAGATTTTTAATTTAAATAAGCAAGTGTAAAGAATGCAGAAAAATAAATAAATAAATAAATTTAAAAAAGCAGAAGGCAACATAAAATTCCATTTCATTAACCACATTAAAAATACGAACATTTAAATTTGGATTTTTTGCAACATATAATTTAAGCTCTTTCTGATATTGTAACATGCCGAGCCACACATTTATCCTTTAAACACGCAATTTTAAATGTACAAGAATGATAAAATTTGATTTAATCCAACGCAAAACTTCGATGTTAATAATTTTAAAGTGGTTGAATGGAAACCCCCTTTGGCTGTGAGAAGTTTTCGGGACCTTAAAACTCATAAATAAATTAAGAAAATGAAGCATTAATTAATCACCATTCCTATTAAAACCGGAAGGTAAACAAACGTAAGTATCTATCTATGTCCGGCCATCTTCTCACGAACTACTGAATGCAGAAACGAGCTGAAAGTACCAAAAGATGGGAAATAATCCAAGGGATCCGTTTTGACCATTTAAATTCCGAAATTATAATTAATTAAAATATATTAATTAAAAACATGTAAATTAATGAAATATTGTGCCGACATCTATCGGCAGCTCCTATAACTATCTGTCACATCGGTTGTTCTTGCATCTTGGTTCTATAAAAAGTTTTATTTTTTTTATTTTTAGATAGCTTCCGCGTTTTGGAGTTTTGATTTTTAAACATCGGAAAAAAAATCGTTTTCCTACATTTTTTTTTTGTTTGTTTCATTTTGCAACATTTACGTTTGTTGGGGAAAAAATTTATTCATTTTTAACCGTTTTTTTTATTATTATTCAAATACGGACAAGACGAAAATATATGTTTCAGGTGTTTAATTTGTCAAATTTGGTGTACTACTGAATCGTTTTTCATTTCTATTTTTTTTTTATTTCGTTTTATTTTTTCTTTTTCAAAACAAATATTAAGCTAACCTGTTTTAATTTATAAGCATACGAATTCTCGCGTTTTCATTCAAACCAAACTGTTATAAGGTAGTAAAAAGGATAGAATTCAAAGTTCCAATCCAACAAGACAGGATTCAAAACAGATTTACGTTTGTTGGGGAATCTTAGTGACAATATTTGTAGGGAATAAAACAGAGGCGGGCATATGAAAAAGTGTGCATCAGGAGAAACGCTGAGTTATTAGCTGTAAGGTAATAAAAAGACTGCATTTAAAAATTTTAATTAAACAATATAGGATTCAAAGGAGATTTACGTTCTGGGGGGGAAGTCAGTGACAATATTTGTAGAAAAAATAAACCGAAGGCGGGCATATGAAAATAAAGTAATAAAAAGACTATATTTGAAACAATATTTACGTTTGTTGGGGCAAGTAAGTGACAATATTTGTTGAAAAAAATGGAGCAGACATACGAAAAATATGGATCCCGAGGCCTCACGTGACCACACTTCTTCTCTCCACCAGGGAATGACGCATTATTCGAGATAGCCCGTGCAACGCCGAGACACACATCTAGTGGCAATTAAAAATCAGCGGGGTTATTTTCTCTTCAAAATTCTCGTGAATTCTTTCACAATATGGCATGTTTTTAGTTTCATCGCATATCGTGGGAAATGAAGTATGAATTTTGAATCTCTTCCCTTTGGCCTACTGGATTCAAAATTAAATGCAGATTTACAAATTTGGGATCAAGATCGCTAACCAAATTTCATTTATCCAGATTTTTAATTTTATAGGTATTAGAAATGCTATATTTATAGCTAAATATAGTTTTAGAAATGCATACAATAGCTTCATTCATCTCATTAGTTATGAAGAATTTTTTAAACATTTTTTGAGTCTTTATTGAGTTTTATAATAAATTTATTGGCTCGACAATTTTTTTTTCACTCGCTCCTAGAAAAGTTTGCTCATTCCTGATATACACCATGATATTTCCTAATCTATCATTTAAACTACTATTAAAATAAGCAGACATCAACATTTATAAGGAAGAAGTTCATTTGTGATAATTTACTATATAAGACCTAATTAGAACTGCGAGTCAAAGCAAAAAATTAATTAACTTTAAAAAAAGCATAGTTGCTGTAGTCAAGATGATGTAAAAAAAACTACTGAAACGAAACTAAAACACGAAAAATTATATTTGGAAAAAGGCAATTAATTTCTGCAAATAGCTATCGTTTCTATATCTTGATGCTTTTTAAACGCATCTATGAAGTTATTTTTGCTGGAAGGCTAATAATTTTTTAATCAATTTTGTTATCGGTATTATGTTTTTTTTCTTGCTGAAAATTCTATTGTTGTTTACTTATCTTGTTTGTCTTCTGATTTGGGAAATTTCGGAGTATGAAGAGGGTTTGGTTAGACTTAGGCCAAACCTCTTATAGAAATATTTCCCAATTTATTTGAATCCATTTCGAATTTTGTCTATAGCCCTTGAGAAAGTGGACTAGAATGGATTCCTTGTCTGTTTAATTTGATTCTATCAGAGCTTATTTCATGGTTTATACTTTCTTTGAATCATCATTGCATCTATACTAAAATACTTTCCAATCGTTTATTTAAACTTCTAGTAAAATAAGCAGACTACAAAAAGGGAAATTCAATAATAACAAAAGAAAACCTAAACTAATTGAAATTGTTAAACAGAACAAAAATTAATTAGCCTGTTTTAAAATATGACATCAGTATCTACCGAATACGAAAAATTCCATCTAAAGAAAAGCAAGAGATTTCAGCAAATAGTGTTCGTATTTGGTATCTCTGAGCTTTGGGAAGTCGTCATCTTTTAGAGGCGCTTAACGTATTCCAGCTTCATCATTAAAAGAGAAGATTTGAATAATTCCGCAGTGGTTAGACCATTAAGGGATTTGCCGAGGCGCCTCGGTCCAGAATATTTAGTTAGGGGTTTCTAAGTACACTTGCAGAATTCTAACGGCCTTAAGAAATCTCTTTGCATGCTTCCTGGGCCATCTGCAAATCTAAAGGGGAATCGACGGATCAGTGTGAATGGAGGGACCGGAAGTGATGTGGATCGTTTCGTAGATTTCGAGAAAGGCTACTAGAGTAATTAAAACTAAAATTGCTGAAACTGTTAGACATGTTCCTTAACCCTTTCGACCCGACTTTTGCATGATTAAAATTTAACTATGAACAGTAGTTTAATTTAATGTTGGCATACTAAAAGAAGTATACTATGAGTTTAAGGTATCCGACTGGTTTAAAATCGTCGTTTTTGATGAAATTATCAAAGAAAATTATGACTTAATTTTGTGTGTAGCCTGTTTAATAAGCTTTCTAAAACTGTTTCACTTTTTACTCTACGTGAATTACAAATGGAGTCACAGCTGTTTTATTACCAAACTGTAAGCACTATTTTAAGTTGCATGAAAACTTTAAATGCGTTTTCTGAGAAATGATAGTTTTGAGGAAAACTGTCGACCGTAACAATGATTTCTCAAAAAGTTATTCAAGTATTGATATGAAATTTTCTGAGATTGCTTTCTGTAATATGCTTGATGTTTTCCTCTAAAAACTAAGGTCAATTTTAAAATCAAATAATATTTTTAAGTGTTTAAATATAAACGAAAAGCATTTTTTTATGAAAAATTATCAGTTTAGGAACTATATTCAGCTATATCTCAAAACTATTTTGAAGTACAAGAAAGATTTTAGAGCATAACACAGATAACTGTCATAAAAATATACTCCTACAAGGATTTATGTATGTTTAGAATATCATTTTGTTTATGGCTGTTAGCGTAAGGCAAATATTTTAGTCATTTTTCTTCAAATTTCTCAGTTTTTTAAAAAAATATTATTTTGAAAGCTTAATTTTACAATATTTTCTTAGTTTTAAAACATATGCAGTTGAAAAATGACATTAAAATATATATATAAATTATTTTTCAAAAAAATGTCTCCGAACACAGTCGGATACCTTAAGGCTACTAGAGTAATTAAAACTAAAATTGCTGAAACTGTCAGACATGTTCCTTAACCCTTTCGACCCGACTTTTGCATGATTAAAATTTAACTTTGAAAAGTACTTTAATTTAATGTTGGCATACTAAAAGAAGTATACTATGAGTTTAAGGCTACTAGAGTAATTAAATCTAAAATTGCTGAAACTGTCAGACATGTTCCTTAGCCCTTTCGACCCGACTTTTGCATGATTAAAATTTAACTATGAAAAGTACTTTAATTTAATGTTGGCATACTGAAAGAAGTATACCATGAGTTTAAAGTCTTTCACTTTTCCCGTTTCCTGGAAATCTCCTGGGACGATATGTCCGAATAGTAGAGTCGACTGGGACTATTTCAGTAAAACATCTGTAAAACTCTCTTTCCTGCCATAAGATAAGCATGTCAGGGAAGAAACTTTACAGCTTAGTAACAATAATCTTGTTACGAAAGCAACACGAACATAAGTCCACTGTATCCAATTTGAGAGTGTTTCCAAGTTTCTTTAATCATAATTTTATTCCCTAATTCCTTAAGAACACTGAAAACTTAAAAACTCATGTAAAAATTTCACATTGGGATTTATTTGCCAATTGGAAATGAAGTCTAATCTCCGAGATATATATGCCCATTAGGGCAGAAAGAGTTAAAAATATTTAAGGTTTATCTTGATTAATCGTATACGAAGTATATAGAGAGAAAGTATTATAATCATCAAGGGATTAAACCTCGAATGATTGAATGGATTATGAAAGAATGCATGAACGAGATATATAACGTATAAAGTCAAATATTCTCTTTCATATTTTCCCTCCCCGTTTGTAATAGTTAAATTTAGGTCTAAATCATTCCTTTTTAGTGAAGCCCATTGGTAAAAGGTAATTAGTATCGGAGATTGAGGACCACTGAGTCCAAGTGCTCCGTGTAAATAAATTCATCCCTGGTGTGCCGAGATTTTGATTAACCTCGATGTTTTAGAGCTCCCTTAGTCTGAGAAAAAAACAATTTTGCAATTATGTCTGTCTGTAGGTCAATCGGTAAACACAATAATTCAAAAACGCAACTAACTATGCGGATGAAATTTGTTGCTTGTTCTTAACACCAAACTTGTAGATTTATATCAAATTTTGGATGGCATTCGTCTGAGAAACTGCATCTCTCACTAACGTGGCCTGGACACGATAACTCAGAAACGCGAAAAGCTAGGACAATGAAATTTCGTCTGAGAAACTGTGTCTCTCACTAACGTGTCCTGGACACTACAACTCAGAAACGCGAAAAGCTAGGACAATGAAATT
>BGPR01020522.1:14166-27783 GCA_013235015.1 Araneus ventricosus | reverse complement strand
GATGATTAAGCGGTAGGAGCATTCTCCCCTCCCCTTTCTCATATACTTACATAATATGTTAGTCCATGTGCATGCAAACACGACGATTAACCTGTAGGAGCATTCTACCCTCCCCTTTCTCATATACTTACATAATATGATATGTTTAGTTATGTTAGTCCATGTGCATGCAAACACGGCGATTAACCTGTAGGAGCATTCTCCCCTTCCTCATATACTTACATAATATGATATGTTTAGTTATGTTAGTACATGTGCATGCAAACACAATGATTAACCGGTAGGAGCATTCTACCCTCCACTTTCTCATATACTTACATAATATGATATGTTTAGTTATGTTAGTCCATGTGCATGCAAAATTAGATATCTACAATTTTAGTGTCATTACCAGGTACCTAATTTCATTTACTTAGCTCTTTCTTTTTTTGAATTATTCTGTCCTGTGCTTTGAATTATCTTTATATAATTCATAAAAACCTTTCCCTTTCTCTAAGCATGGTAGTTGTTTAGGCAGTACAATAGACAACCTTCAGCAGTTGAGCCGTCTTGCTATTCAGAAACCTCCAATGTCTCAAAACTCACCTCCACACCACACATATACAAATCACCACCTCTTCCAAGAAATTTTACCCAACACAATATGGAACACTTTGTTATAATGATGAAAACTGAGAACGCACTTTGGATGCCTTCCTTTTGATTGATAAGTTCCAAAGTTTGATACAGATCTTTAATTATGGTGTCAAGGTTCTGTATTTCATTTATCTAAGTCATTACATTTTTTAGTTATTGTGTTCACACGCAAGTAAATGTACAGACCAACAGAATGTCGTCCCACCAATGGATTTGGTCCAAAATTTGATAATCATCTATACTTCTGATGACACAACGATACACTAAATTCCATCCATCTAGCTTGTTGCATTTTCAAGTTATCATTTTTGAATGCACATAAATGGACAGAGAGACAAATGGATTTCACTCAAAATTTGACAGAAACCTAAAACTTTGGTGTATACTGTATACTAAATCTCCATGGTTTAGATTGTCACATTTTCAAGTAATAGCGCTCAGAGAGAGATGTAATTCCAAAAATGTGTTTTCAGATTTGGGGAGATCTAAAATTTAGACATGTCAAGTTTTTTGATGATTACAATGCCTACATTTTGTATATTTCGTACACAAGAAAATGAAAAACACATACAGCTAGCTAGATAAAATTTAACATACGGATTTTGTCATCATAACTGTATCCAATTTTGAACCAAATCCGTCAACAGGTTAACTATCTGTTGATCTGCATATTTGGTTGTTCGTGAATGTGATAACTCAAAAATGCAATTATTCAGAGAAATGAAATTTGGTATGAAGTCGTCTTGTCCATCTGCATCAAATTTTGAAGCCAATCAGTAGAAAGGAAGATGTAAAAAATGCATACTTGGGTTTCCTCATTATACAACAAAAACAGCCATAATGTGTCAGTATAGGCAGAAATCTCTCCAAGGCAAGTTTTCTGCTAGAGCACCCAGGCAGCGCTATTCCAGGAACTTTTGGGTACCCCCTCATATACTCAATAACATTTTGATTATGGTGGAATATGTACTGCAAACTTGAGTTATTATCTATTATAGTAGTTTAAATATACAGAGGAGTAGCTGCAACTTTTACCACCTGTTACAAACTTGCAACATGCCGCCCTCCCTTTGCAAGATGCATAGGGCAGACAAACCTCAATATAAAAATATTAATAATTCCAGGAAAAAATATTTTATTAGTAACATAATTCATCGTTTGACACCCTCAATCTCTGCTCATAGGTAGTGAAATCGTGCCTCCACCACCAGTCTTTCTTTCACATATCGGCAATTTACCAACAAGAGGCGAAAAATATGAAATAATTACATATTTTAGCAACAAGAGGCGAAAAATATGAAATAATTACATAATTTACCAACAAGAGGCAAAAAATATGAAATAATTACATAAGTTTTTATGTGCACAATCAATGAGATAGCCCTACTGTTCTTCCTAGTTATGAAATTGCTTTCCTGCATATTTGATTGTGCCACCCTCCCTTTAGCTATGCTACTGTAAATATACAGCCCTCTTCACCAAGATATACTTACCTTCATCTTGCGTATTTGCACTTTCAAATGAGTCTATCATTCTTTTCAGATAATGATCTGTAGCATGTCTAATTTTCTTTACAGAATCAATATTATCTTTTGAAAAAAAACTTTTCATCTCTTGAGCACATAAATATCTTAGGTGTTCAACATTATACTCTTCAGCCATTTTATACAATTTGCATAATGAAGTCATTGACTTTGCTTGTATAGTTCCATCATGCAGGAAATTTAAAAAATTAATCTGGCAGTCCATATCAATTGCGTTCACTCTGTAGTCACGTACTGGATATCTAAGAACATTTTCAGAAACTCCAAGCATGTCCTCATCAATCAGTAAATATACAAATGCATCTCGGATGCAATTCCATCCACTACAAGAACTTTCAGACAGACTTTGAATCTTACAAGTTTCTATTACTTCTTCTATAAAGCGTCTTTCATCCATAACATACAGCTGTGGCTGGTTCTCTTTTTTACTTTCATCATTCAGAGGCACATCCGAAAAATGCAAATATTTTTTATTCATTTTCATCAAAGGAATATGCAACCATTTAAAAAAGAAAATATAACCTGGATTTAACATATTTCGATCCAAAGGAGTTTTATTAAATTCTTCCCTGTAAATCTGTTTACAAACTATATAAGTTTGAAATATACAATTGCATGGAATATATGTGTCACAGAATTCATCCTTCAAAATTGATTTCGCATAAACATCTAACTGACATTCTAAATCACTTAAAGTCATAAAAGAAATATAGGTTAAAAACTTTTTCAAAAACATTTCCATTATTGTATCCATATTTCTGCAGAAACTAATAATACGACAACCTACACCAGGATAGCGATAATTTAGATTTAAGCGTATTGCTTGAATTAAATCGGAATCTTCAAACCCATCGAAATTTTTTACTGGTAGCAGTGGTGGCTTCCATATTTCTTTAGCATATATTCTGTTGTATAATAGGTACCAACTTTTTTTAAGTGTAGAAGGTAAGGCTTTTAGGTAAGAATTTCTTAATTCTCTTTTGGAGGTATAGAATAGCTCACATCGTACTGTAAGTACATCATCTGGTGAAAGGAGATCTGCATTGTCTTCAATAACAGATCGTTTCAAGAAGTTTGACACAACCAAATTATATGGATAACCTGTGATATTTTCATTCGTAAAAGATTGGCAGTAATGACCATGACCATTGACATCAACAATGCTGAGCATCCATAACACATTGTGCACATAAATTGAATCACTATTATCTATAAAAAATTTGAGAAATTGTATTGAAATGCGTCCTTCAGTTTGTAATGATATCCCATTAGGATACACTGATACGCAGAATACTACAGGACGTGAAGAATTTTTTACCACAAAATAGGTACGAGTTTCTTTGGAATGTTCAATAGAACTGAAATTTTTAATTGCTATATCCTTAGTAAGCCTTGTTTCTTCAGATAATTCTTCTTCTTTCAGGTTACTATTCATTCCTATACGGGGCTCGTATTTGAATGAAAGAGTTTATGGGATTTGAAACAACAAAGGCTGTTATCCCTTAATGCTAAGTTAGACAGAATAGTTCGTTCCAAAAAGACGATTCCATAATAATGATTAGAGCATTCCATAAAGAGTATTGTATCAATCTTTCCATTCAAAAGAAATCCGGATTTGATAGTCTTGGGCGGCGAAAGAAAACACAAGTAGCCGAACAAAGCTACCGAATCGCTGCTCTGGATGCTGCCCCCTTTCCAGCCGGTCGGTAAACAAACGCACGTGATTCACGCTATGATGCGTCTTCTGTTTTTGTTCATTCTCAAATAAGCAAAACAGCAAACAAGTCCACATTTTTTTCGCATTTTTGCCATATTTCTTTTTTTAAACTATTCCCCAGTAAATTTTAAGACCGCAAATAAACTTCATTTCTAAGAAGTGGATTTGCAAATATGTATTCAAGTTTAGTTTTATTTTAAATGCGATAATTAAATATTTTTGTTCGGCTTGCTGATTCGTCGTTACAGATTCGTTCTTATACCTGTGATGGGAGCGGAGCTTACTCTTCTTCTCTCGGACCAGATTCGATTGTTAACTTGACATCAGGTTAGAAGCATATTCCTAAAAGTATAATTAAACGTAGGAATAATTTAAAATAATTAAAAGTCGTATGCTAAAAAGTAGACTTAAAAGTTTACTCATTGAAGTTTTACAGTAACCTGTTTTTTTTTTTTTTTTGCTCACGCTTTTGAACAAAACTTGTCTTTGTATGTAAAGTATTTTGTTGTCTAGCTGATTTTTTTTAAAGTTATATTTTACGTATTTGATGTTGACGGAGGATGTGGAGAGGTTGATGTTTTCCACATTTTTCAAAAATATTTGGATTTTTACCTGTATTTTCAAGGTTTAATTGATTAATTAAATCAATGTTTGAATTTTCACAAAAATCTGATATTTCAACTTTCTATGGATAGTATGGCAAATAATCTGAGTTTCTTACACTCTTATACTATAATCAGTGCTAACTCAAATAAGAATGAATATTGCATTGTGAAAACAGGAGATAATTGTATTATTGAAAATACTGGAGGGACTTTTTCTCTAGAAAACGTACAAAATAGTCACAGAGACATTAATTCTGCCGAATTTGAAAATGTAGAGAAATGTAGTAATCAAAATAGTGTTGATAATACAAATGAAACCTATACTGTAGAAAATCCAAATGAGGTTTTTCCTCTTGATGATGGTTACTGTATTGAAATTCCTGAAGAGATATGCAATACTCAGACTATAAATGTGACTATTGAATCAAATCAGTCGAGGGAAAGCTTTCCGTGTCAAGATCTTAATCTTCTTTATTCAAATAGACAAGTATATGTTTGTGATGTATGTAATAGAGCTTTTCATAAAAAAAGTAACTTGAATCGGCACTATCGCAGTCATACAGGTGACAATCCACATATATGCGATATTTGTGATGCCAGATACCCTACTCGCAGTAGGCTGAAAGAGCATCAGAAAAGTCATAGTGGAGAAAGGCCTTTTATTTGCAATTTATGCAATAAAACTTTTGCTCGTACATCCAATCTCACTCGTCATTTACGCATTCATAATGGTTTAAAGAGATACAAGTGTGATCAATGTGACAGTTGTTTTGTAGAAGCTACAAGGCTAAGAGAGCATTACTTGATTCATACAGGAGAGAAAAAACACGCTTGTGATTTGTGTGATAAAAAGTTTCTTAAAAAGTCCAACTTGAAGAGACATTATCGTACCCACACTGGAGAACACTCGCATACTTGTGAAACTTGTGGTCGAAATTTCAGTAAAAGAATATATCTCTTAGTGCATATAAAAACACACTCTATAGAAGCATTATCTTGTGGAGTACAAGCATCCAACCATCCTCCTACAGATAATGTGGAAGAAAACCAATCTAATAATGATACATCATCTGTAATTGAAACTGAATTATTTGAGGAATGTACAATGAAAGGTATAGAGTGTGGTATTAGTGTTGAGAATATTTCAGATAATTCTGAAATTAATTTTGAGACTTATACATTCAAGAACTTGGATGACAAACTTTATTCCTGCAAACAATGTGGTAGGCATTTCATCAAGGAGAAAAGCCTCAATACTCATCTCCAGAAACATAATGTTATAGGTAAAGATCCATTAAAATGCTCAGTATGTAAGACAAATTTCACTCATTTGAGTCGTCTAAAAGAACATTTTATTACCCACTCGGGTGAGAAGCCTTTTCTCTGTGTTGTATGTGGTCAAAAATTTGGCCGCAAATTTAATCTGCTACGACATTTACTAACCCATACTGGTGAAAAAATGCATCAATGTGAAATATGCAACAAACAGTATAGTAATATGAGCCGTCTGAAAGAGCATCTCCTCATTCACACTGGAGTCAAACCTCATCGGTGTGATATATGTAAAAAGTTTTTCAGACATAAATTTGGTTTGCAGCGACATTACCTTATCCATACAGGAGAAAAACCACACAAATGTGATTTATGTAATAAACATTTCAGTCGTAAAAGTCGTCTTGGGGCTCATTATCGATCACATGGAAAAATTTTACCTGCTAGTCATCCATCAAGTCCTTTGGACAATATGTTTTTTATTCATAACCGTGTTGAGCCTCGTTTAACACAAATAATTGAAAATCTGGAATCTCGTTTGAGTGAACTTTCACCAAATTTTAAGAAATCGTCTTCAGCACAACAGAAATTAATGTTCACACCTAAAAAATGTAAAACAAATGATGTTTTTTGTTTGAATAGTTCAAATATTTCTAATCAAAATAGAACACTTATTACAGAAGATTCAGTAATATTTTCTGACACTAAAATTCATGCATCAAAACCTGAATTGAGTGTTTCTGCAAGAACTAGAGTTTTCAAACACAACAAAATTCAGTCTTCTGTAAAGGAAGTCCAAATGAATGAAAATTCTGAACAAGTCATTGAAGTAGTTTAAGACGGCAAACACTGAAAGTCATGCAATTCTTAAAATTGAAATGAAACATTTTCCAGCATGAGCATGCTATATGTTGGTAATTTAATATATGCTAAATATCTTGAAGCTAAATTATAATAAAATAGCAACAAAAAAACTGATTGTAATTTATTTTCTACTGTGTGATTATTAATTTATTTTTTGTTTGTAAATTCTGAAAAAAAAAATTGGTTATTTTTTCCGAGATTTTTTTTCTTTATGAAACACCGGAAGTCAAGTTTGGGAGATTTTATATCATATCATGTGCTTTTTCAAATAAGGAGTTAATATGTAAAATATTGTCAATTTAATTTCATTTTTAAAGTAATATTTTTCTTTATTGCTTACTTCCTCTTTTGTTTGTTGTTGTTACCAAGGCCGCTGAGCCGGGGCTAAGTACTGGCATATAAACAGCCATACACACAAATACATCTATGTGGGACCCTCATTCATAAAAATAAACAAACCCTCATTCATAAAAATAAACCAATAATGGTGAATAAACAAGTCTCAATGAGTAACAATCATGTGGCAGTTGATTTTTTTCCCAGGCAATTAACACTTAATCGCCACGTGAAGAAAATGTGTCTTGTAGGTAATGTTTAAGGCTGTATGAATTGCACATGCTTCACATGAAATTTTTTACATTTTTTTATCCATAGCTCAGTGATGTTTCACACTTGTCATATAAATACATAAGGTAAAGTGTGGCCTACCAAACAAAATAAGCTGGATGGCCTACGTAAAGGCTGCCAGTTTTGATCTAGGGCGCCATGTGAGACGTACTTACCTCGATTGTTTGACTATGTTCAAAAACATGACTTTGACAGTTTTTCTCAAAAAATAATTATGTCAATATTTTCATGTTTATGAATGTGTAATGAGTCGGTTGTTTCCGGTGGCCCTGCTGGTCAAAACAATTTTTTGTATTGTGACGATTAATGTGTTAAATAGGTAGGTTGGCATCCAAACAGGAATGCCACCCTACCTATTGTTACAAAATTGCCCGAAACTTGAAGCTTGGACTAGCTGTGACTAATCAGCAGATGGAAATCTTTTCTCCCATCATGCCATGTATTGTTATGTAAATCTGATTTCTAGCCACCTTCTGTGATTTAGATGTTGAGAATGTGTGTTTTATATTCAGAGGAAATAAATTTAAAAATATAGTTCAACTCAGACTGGGTACAATTTCCATGGACTAAAAAAAAAATATTCTTGAAAATAAGAAAAATATACTTTTTCTTATCCTGGGCCGGGACCCCAGGGATTTTTCTTATCTACCTGTGGACTTGGTTGTTACCAGGCATAAATGTAGTCTGAATGGAGATTGCAATGATACATAATAAGAGAAAGGGAAGCAAGTTGTTTTGTAGCATAAGATTGGTATGCTTGGCACTCATTTTGGTTGTTGGTATACTACTGAAAAAAGTCTTTCTTTTTCATTTTCTGTCTTCTAAAAATTTCTATCACATATTTATTTTTCAAATTGAAATACAAATAATATGAAAAAATGTTTTAAATGATTCACTTTGAACTGAAAATCAATGATACACTGAAATAGTTGTAATTATTCACATTTAAAAAATTCCACAAACACTTATTAAACAGTTCTTTTCTTTATAGTGATTTTTCTTTAATTTCTTAACCTTCTCTCCAAATTAAGCATTTAGTTTCATGATTGTTTTTGAAAAAAAAACATCTGGAATCTCCCAAGGTTTTCTTATTATCAATGTATTTATATTCACATGTGCTAGATGCGAGTTAAAAACATACATTTTAAAGGAAACTATGTCTTACCACATATAAATTTTATCTTAATCGTGGAATGTAAACATGGAGTCATGGTGACTCCACCTACCTTTTTAACAGAGATACTGTCATTGTAGGCAGGGGAGCTATGCTATCTACAGACATTGAGCTTTGTGAGGACAAGACATTGTCCATGCAATGTCTGGTTTTTTTAGCAGATAGTTTTCAAACCCTGCAAATCAAAAGAAACCTACAGCCCCTCAAGGGTGGTAGGTAGAGTTTTTTTTTACAAATTAATTGAAACTCCAGAGAAGTCCAAAAAATTTTATGTTCGACAACTAGTTTACAAGTGCTTCCTTGTGTTGCCATGTGCAGAAATTATGATCTATTTGTTAAAACAATTTTTAAATAAAAAAATCATATAAAATGAGTACAAAAAGTATTTTAATTAATAAAAATTTTGAGTAATTTCTGTGCTCAGAAAATACATCAAGAATTTCAAAGCTGATTAATCGTATTCCATGACTGTATTATTAGTCTAGCATATACTGACTCCCTGTTTCCATTAAAGGGAGCACGATTGTAGGTATTTCTATTCCAGGGTTGAGTGAGTTTAGTTTATATTTTTAGCTTTCATTGAGATTCCCAAATAACATTGTTCTCTTTTAATTTAATTTTTTATTGTTAATTTATAGTCGAAATTTAGCTATGTGTTTTAACATTTTTGGATCTTTTTAAAGGCCTTAAATATTTCTAAAGTTCTTGAATACGTTTTGAGAAACTTTTTCTGAATTGTCACATTATTATTTTTACTTAGTTTGAAGTTAATTATTGACTTTTTTGAAGGTCTAAGATAAAATTTTTGTAATTATATTGCAATAAAGATAGTTACAATTTTCAAATTAATTGGAAAAACTAAATGGTGGTTTTTAATAATGAAGCGAGATACAGCATGGAACCCACTGTAATATAATCTGAAGGACATGTGTCTGAGTTCTGTTACACTTAGTAGGAGCTTAAAGGAAAAAAGTGATCAGCATCTCCTGTACTGGTTTCTTTTTGTCTCGGTTACTTATCTTCATTGTGTTTTGCTCAAATTCCTATTATGTTTGTTGCATTTTTTTTTCCAACTCGAGTATTGCAAGTTCACCTTGAAAAGTTTCCGAATTACGTTTATAATATTTGATTATTCAGTGTGTTTACTCATCATGTATTACTGTATGAGGCTCCGTTTCAACCATGAGTCTGTGCTGTTAGTAATTTTTGTGTTTATAATGAAAATTAATTTAAAGATAAACTTAATTTTGAAGATATAGACAAAGAGAAAGTTGTTCTAAATGCAAAAAGTTGTAAAAATGCAAATAATTGAAAATATTTTGTGTTCCCATATTTCATGGGATAATCGTATTCCTATACAAATTAATAGAAAATGTAAATTAATAGCATTTAGTGATCAGTTGCATAATCTTAAACCAGTGGTGTGCAACCATGGGCTATGAGAAAATCTTTGTGTGCCTCTAAATTCAAAGATATTTATTTGACAATAAAAAATATATGGCTTTCCTGCAAGAAATGAGGTTGTGACTCCCAGAGGGGTCAGGAAAAAATTCTACACAAAGTGAAGGGAACAGAAATGAAAATAGGTAGCACACCAATGTTTTAAACTAATACGTACGCATAAAAGAGTCCTTTTACCAATAATGAATCACTGATTTCTGTAAAATTTTCGATACCCAAAACAATAACTTGTACTGAATTGTATCTGTTTTATAAAATTGATAACTTTAAAATTTTTATTATCACATAAACTTCATGACTTAATATGAACTTCAATTGACATACACCGAGTCTACATGTTCAATAACCATCATTCAAGATACAGAACAAAAAGTTTTAGAGTTTAGTTAAAACTGGTATAAGGAGGGTACTTACGTATTAACGCCACCGCAGCTACAGATTGGCGGTAATGCGCCAATAAAGATATTGGCGTAAGTAAAAAAACCGCCAAATTGGCGGCACTTAAAAACTGCCAAATCTGTAGCTGCGTTGGTGTTAATACTTAAAAACCGCCAAATCTGTAGCTGCGTTGGCGTTAATACTTAAAAACTGCCAAATCTGTAGCTGCGTTGGCGTTAATACGCAAGTACAAAAACCGCCAAATTGGCGGCACTTAAAAACCGCCAAATCTGTAGCTGCGGTGGTGTTAATACGTAAGTACCATAAGGAGTATCAGGCTAACATCTATCAGTTATTTTAACATTTTCAGACCTTTTTTAAAGGTTTTTAGTATTTCTTACATTCTTTAATATTCTTTGGAATATTTTTTCTGAATTTTCACTTTGGGACTTTTAGTTAATTTGAATTTGATTATTAACAGTCTAAGGTAAAACTCTTGTACAAGCACAAGGCTCCATAATCCTACATGATAATTATGATTTCATTCATTTAATTTTCTTTATCGAAAATCAACAGTAATTCTCCTTCAATTTATTAATTTTTTTCCCAAGAAAGATTATTTACCATATGCTAACTCACATGCATTAATTGGTTAGATTGTTGTCTTCCATCGACTCTGACATGAATAACACCAAAAAGGTCTGGTGTGATTGTGGCAGTAATTACTGAACCTCTATGCATATCTTGATCAGAGGTGCAGTCATAAATTAAATAGTGCTGATTAACCTAGGTGGTATTGTTGAGGGAAATGGAAGGGCTGATGGGGAGAGTAAACAGGTAATCATTTCAAAATAAAATTTTTTACATTTTAAATGCATGAATATAATGAAAATGTTCGATAATAAATTTTTGTTAAAATTTATGTTAGTTTCAAGTTATACTAAAATTAAATAATTTCAACATAAAACAAGAGTGGCATTAGAGTCACCTGACGGGGGTCACGACTTGCTGTACAGGGTGAGGGGTGTAATGATGCCACCCCGGACACTCCACTGTCGCTACACCTGACATAAAATCATATCAGGATAATATAGAAAATATCATGGGCTTTCTAAATCAAAACATAAAATACCTTTCAATATTTGTGACCTTAATATTTTTAACCCCTTCCTGGCACTGTCTGCCAGTGTTTTACTACTTTTAATAATTTGAAATACTAATCACTTTTTTGAGGTTCAGGATTAGACAAAGGTCGCAATGTTTTAAAGAGGTTTCTTAAAAAACTTTTTCAAAGAAAACAGTGCCAGAATGGCATTTTGTCTCCATTACACCCCTGATCTTGGTATACACATATTATACTTATGTAAGACATATAACTTGAATTTACTTCCCAAAATCATTTCCCCATCAGCCAAGTTATATTAAAACAGTATGTGAAACATCTGACTCCAAAATTTCTGTTGGGACCAGACAAAAATGATGTCTTGGAAGTGTGAAAAACATCAACTAACTGCCATATTTTTATTTAATTTTTAAGTAGGTTCTAAAACATGCCAGTGACTTACAAACAAAATCCATGATTTCATCAGCTGAAAATGAAATTAGTTTATTTTAATTACCTTTTAATTTTTTTATTCGGTCTGACTTACGAAATTAATCGAATAATAATTATAATAATAATTTATTCAAAAAATTTTTTTAAAGAAAATTCCAAAGCAAGGCTCCAACTTTTCTAAGTACAAGGAAAATTGCTGAGGGTTTGAAAATGATATCAAAATTTAAAAGTTAATGTATTATTTTGAAGGAACTGATCGTTACCAGCATTATATTTCATCTGGAGAGAATCATTAACTGATTTTGCATTTTTTTTTTTATATATATAGTTAGTAGTGCATTTATTTTCCTTAAAAGTAGATTCAAAATTTATCATGATTATGAGACATTGGCTTATATATGTATATATATATGATAAATCTTTCTTCTTGAGAACTGTTTAAAATTTTAATACAGCCCCCTTTGCTTTTCTTACATTGTAATGACTAAGGGTGAACCAATGGGTTGAACTTTATTGCAAACCTCTGTAATAACGCTGAGTTAACAAACTGTATTACAATCCTGCAGAATGACACTGTTCTATGAGTATTTCTTTCCTTCTGCAGGGGAAGGATGTAAAAATGAACTGCTCCTTAGTAAAATAGTTTTTTCAAGATATGATTTCTCAAGATTTTTCTTCAAGATCTTCACATATTTATATCATGCGCGCACACACATACATAATTCTGATAATCAAAAATTGCCGGATGATTGACTTCTTGCCTGTTGCAAAGACATAAGTAAGCCATTTGCAGAATGACACTGGTTGCATTAATTTGTTGAAGAAAATTAAAATTTGTAGTTGAATATTAAATTCCAAAATATCTAATGGTGCAATAATAATTTATCTGAATTATATCCAAATTTTAAAACTTTTAAAAATAAAGCTACTGGTTATTGTTGCATCTGAAGAAAAAATTTTTTCAAAAGATACTAATAAAAAATATTTATGTTCTAGCATTAGTGAAGAATGATTTTCCACCTTAGAACATTTATACTTTGAACAGAATTAGCCAAGAAACTGAATTATGTGGATATCATTAATGGTAATTTGATAAACAAAGCAATATTATTTTTTCTTTGGTAATCTGCTTATGATATTTGTGTAGTTAAAATTATATATTATTTCAAGTACCGATCCGAATTATGTAACGTAATTAAATAGCAAAATGTTCTTTCACCATGAAAATATTGTGTGCTGTAAAAAACTGGTTTCACAATATTATAAGACCTCATACGGCAGATAACCCTGAGGAAATGTAAATTCACAGCGCATTTGAGTAGATGAACGCCTTTTCAAGATAAGATAAGTTATCTTCAAAAACGCGCAATCTACTCAAGTTTTTGAAGTAGATAAAATATTCAGTTTTTTACTTTATTTCTCTCTCCATCTACAAAGCGTCCTTATGAAATCGGAAAAACTAACTTATATTAGATATTTTAAGTTAACAAGTTGATAAATGCAGCGATATGTGTGTAGTTTGCCGTGAAAAAAACTAAACTGCTATAAACTAGATTTTTTTCTTCTTTCCCCTGTGATATTTTGTAAAAACAGCTGTAGAACGAGTACAGAAAGTACCAAGTAACTTAGACGTTGGTTCCTTATTCCATAACTTCGGGTATTCAATTTTAAAATTTATGTAGACGATTCAGAGCCCGCTACCTAAGTAAAAGTAAATGATTAGCGTCCCTTTCCATAGAAAAATTTTAGTCGTGTATGAAATGTGTTTCCAAAAATTGTGAAGT
>BGPR01020522.1:0-14066 GCA_013235015.1 Araneus ventricosus | reverse complement strand
CCCCCCCTGGCACGAGAGCGAATGCGATATCTCTGATCTGGCAGCCTCGGCGCCTTTGTATCAAAGTTCTATTGAAAAAATTTGTATTAAATGTTCCAGAGATAATTCATATATTTATTGAAAAATATAACGGATGCATGGCCGTGTAAAGAAGCGTAGAAATTAAGGATCAGTTAAAACGAATCATCAAAGGGAATTCGTACCAACTGATACGCTATCGATTTAGTGTTTATCTTTCGGACGTTTCGAAACAAAGAATGGCGGGCGAATTACGCGCCAATTCTTAAAAATAGCGATAATAGTTTTTTTGATGCATCCAAATGTGATAAAGATTATGAAAGCTAATCTTGATAAATATGAGCACATCAATTATGAGGATTCGATATTCCTCTATCTCTTTCTTGCGAAATGTTTATCGTCCTCCCCTGATAAGATGCATAATCTTAAGTATTCCTGATAGTGGCCACTTGGTATTCTGTGGTAGAGAGTTTAGTTACTTCAACAGGCGCAAGTTGTTTGCCTCTCGTTTCAAGCTCCATTTGCAACGAAACTTATTAAAAATGCCTACAGTTAGTAGCAATATTCTTAGCGGAAAAGAAGTTTCTTTGTAAGTTACAGAAGACTGAAATTTTAATTATTTATTTTTACTTTCTTTGAATACCGGCTGAAAAAGTTGCATGCCTATATTTTGTGATTAGTCATAACATTTTCAGCCATTTAATTCTGCAGATATTTTTTCAGCTCGGTGTGATAGTGTAAATCTCAATTTTTTTTCATTGATATTCATGGTTTTCTCAGCAATATAATGATGGCTTGGAAGAGTTAGTAGGAGTGATTTTTTATAGTAAAATGATGCCATTTAAATGTCCTACGCTAAGCTATTTTCCACCAATTAATTGGATTAATAATTTTTTTTATAATTAACTAAATATCCTGCCATTGTACATTGATGTTTCAATAATATTAAATTATTTTGTGGTCATGTGAGTTTCACCTTTCCTTGGAATTTTTTTATAACTATACAAAACATTATTCAAATACCTATTTATAGAATAAATATTAAAAAAATATTTTTGATTATCATTGAATATATCATAATGCATTTTACTATTATGTATTTATTTAATTTTAAAATTGCTATCAAAATTAAAGATAAAATAATCTAATTAATAAATGAAAATTTTAAATTTTCAAAAACTATAGCTGGATACTTTCATATGAGACATATATATTGAGACATTACATATATATTTATAATTTTGTGGAGTTACAGCATTAAAAACTATTTATTCAAGCTTCTATACATGTGTTGTTAAACCATTTTAGTTTATTTACTTAATAGAACTCTACTTTCTCTTGGCCTGATGGGCCATTTTTGCATCCATATTTTGAGTTTTTGATGGGAATTCAGTAACTTTGTTGTTTGAAAAATTGCTAATTAAAAATTATTTTTATTTCAAAATCTATTTCACCTCATTTTTTAATGTAATTTAAATGTTAAAACGGTTGCCTTTAGGAATGTAGATTAGATGGTTAGGAATGTATGGTTAGATTTTATTCTTTTTTTAGAGATATACAGAAACAGCTTCAAGAAGAAGTGAAACTTCTGAAAGAGGAACACCCAAATTTTGAGCCAGTTTTAGCAATTGTTCAGGTAAATAATATTTTTATTCTTTCTCATTGGATTTTGTTTTAAATTTAATTATCAAATTAGCATTCTGTTGGGCGGAAAATTTGAAGTCGCCATAATAAAATGTGAGCAATGTCTATAAAATTTGTTGTGCCTGAAAGAGCATTAACTCGTGTTGGACTATTTTCTCTTGCGTCTGTGACATAGCTACCAGAGGGCTAGAGTGTAGAGATGCTCCGGGCTCCAGTTTTAAGGGATGCCAAGGAGTCAAAACATTACTGCGTGTCCAGGAGCAGAATTATAATCCAGTGTCCTGCAACATGACCTCAAACAGTTGGAAATGTTCCACAGGCAGTTTGTCCAAATTTGGAAAATCACAGTAAGATGCAAAATAGATATAAAAATACTAATTAACCAGTAGAATCTTTATTACTCATTAATGACAAAACAGTATATAAAAATTAATTATTTAAAAACAAGGCATACATTCAGAATTTGCAATTCTGTAAATGACTTTTGAAGTCGGATACTGCAACATTAATGGGAAGTACTGTTAACAAAATGTTTATGAAAATTTGGCCCGTACATTGCGACAGTGGCCGCTTTTAGCAACTTTCCGACAGATTTATGGGCAGGTAGTGTACCATTAGAATAAATAAACATTCTTTCGTCAGTTGTTCCAACTGCTGCGTCATCCTCACGATTCACAAATTGCTTCCGACATGGGAACAGAAATATTAAAAGCTATAAATTTCATTAATCTGGGGATCTCTGATTCAAGCTCATTAATGGCTTTTTTTTTTTTTAAGGATTAAATGTTCTCCAAAGACTATGTTTGTTCTGCAACGTACATCACTCTTTTAAGCACTTTCTAATTCCAGGACTGCTTCTATGTCATTTTTTAAGTTAAATATAATGAGGGGGCATAAAAGTAATATGTCCCAGAGGTCATTTACGCTTGCCAACGAAATGACGACGGGAGTAAAAAAATCATATTATTCCTTGGGTGCCACTTATCCTCTATATGCCACTGGCCATGTTGACAATGTTAATGCATTTGTGTAACTTTTTAAAATCAAATACAATTGAGGGGTTGAAAAATATCATGTCCCAAGCACCGTTTACACGGGCTAAACAACTGGTGATAATATGACCCAGGGGGGGGCAAAAACTCATATTATGACCTGAGCTGCACTTGTCCTTGTTATGTCACCGTCTTACATGGGAAATTTCTGAATTTTACATTGTTCTTATTTTTCAGAATTTGTCATTCAAATCCTGTTATTAGCATTCTCAATTTAAAATGGAAAGCAAACACATCTTGAAGATCACATAATCAGCCATCAGAAAAAAATTAATATAAAAAGGAAGAAAACGGCAATTAAAGAACCCAAAAATCATAATTAAAAAACCAAGAGAATTTTTTAACCTCAACTTTAAAAATGAAGAGTATCTTGAATCATATTTTCACATACAAATTTGAGTGCACATTATGTATTTTGATTTTTTAATAAGTTCAAAGAATGAGTTTCAGTTATATAATAGTAAGGTACAGTAAAAATGGCTTGACTGTATTTAAAACAAAATCAATTATGCAATATTTATTTCAAACAAAAGCCAAAAATTATTAAAATAAAATTTAAAAATTATAAAAAGTTTACAGTAAGTATAACTAAATACCTAATTGTTATTCTTTAAATATTTTAAATTCAAAAATTGACTTCTAATTTTTGTAGGTGGATATTCATTCATAAACATTAAAGAAAATAATATTGAGTAAAGCAAGTAAAATATAATCAGACATGATACATTTCCGCGGAAACGCAGATTTCCGCTTTTTCGGCATCAGATTTTATCATTCTTATTTTTTGTTATATAATAATTCTACAATATTTTTAATATCTTAAGCACTTTTTGTATAAATTTATTTATTTTATTGTTAGATTCATTATACGTATTTTACTATTCGGTATTTATGTTTGGCACGATTGATTATTTATGAAGTTCAGCTTTTTTTGTTCCAAGCCTGTGTCACATCTGTATAACATTATGGTATGGTAGGTATATAATAACACTAATATATTATGGTGCAAATTAAGTGACAAGATAAAAATTTTCCCAATATTAAAGATTAAATAAATCGGCAAATTCCAGAAATTTATAGAATATACAGTAAAACCTCCCTACAGCTGCCACCCTCGCTTGAAAGGAAAACGAGATACCCTAAAGGGCTTCATGTGCAAAACACATATTTAAACAAGTCCCCCTCTCCCTTTTTTCCCTAACAAAACAAATTTTAAGAATCATCTAAAGAAGAAAGCGTTTTATTCAAAAGGTTTAAAAAAAAAAAAATAGATGCAATTTGTGTTTGCTTGTGCCTTGCACATTTTTCAGAGGCAACTCTCATTATTTTTTTTTCCTTTCTTCACCCGTTTAAATTAGAAAAATAAATCTAATTGTTTCGTCTGTAGTTGTTGAGGAATAGGCAATAACATAATCTATTTTTTCTAAAGTCTGTTGAGCTGTAAGTTTCCTTTGTTGATGATAGCAACCCATATCAGCAGCTTTTTTGTCAGAGTATGAATCAGTGCCTGAAAGGCACAAATGAATTCTTGAATGCTCAACTCCTGTAGAGACAAAAGTTCACATTGGGAAAGAAATGTTTAATTTAGATCTGATTTCCAGTAATGTTATTGAATGTATGAATTTGTTGTTCTTTCCTACCTTTTCTCTTTTCTCTTAATGAAAGGTCCAAGGTTAGACAAGGAATGTATTTCATCGAAATTGAACATGCAATAACCTGGGCAGTCAGAAGAGCTTGAATGCCATTCCTAGAGGTTATTTTAATGTTGTGTCTATAGGCCAAAAATTCTGTGTTAAACAAAAGCATGCTTTAGTCACCTAGTTTGCATCTCCTTACTTGGTGTTGTGTTGAAAAATACTATGGTCAGAAAAACTTTCATATACCCTTCATCTTTCAGATTCTTCAACATTTATATGCAAAAATAGTTAAGAAAATCATCTTGAATTACAACATTTTAATAAATAAATATTCCTTAATAACTATTTTCGTACAGAATTTCCTCTGATTTATCATGACTTTAACTGCAAATTTAAATTTTCTGCCTCTCTGAGCGGCCACCCCTCCGTTCCGAGAAAAATTGTCCGCTCTGAAGGGTTTTCGTTACAATTACAAGATAATTGCTATAATACATAATATAACTCTTAATTTAGAGGCCACATTTTATTTTAGACATTTATTATTATTATCATCCATATAAGAATGGAAAGGATACCCAAGATACTTAAAAGATAAAAAACCACTTGGATACACTTAATTCCTACTTTAACTTAAATACAAATTAAAATATCAAACATTCTCTAATCCACTGCATTTTTCCAGTGGCTTTTCAGAATAAGGGGTTAATGTTTCATTTTTATATTAATTTTCTGATTTTGAGGTTGTGGCTGAATTTTTTCAATGGAAGTGGGATCATGAAAATTATTCCCTTCAAAAAGGTGATCACAAGTAGGACAAATATGAAGAAACCCTGCAATAAAATTATAATATACAGTGAAACCTCTCTGAGCGGCCACCCCTCCGTTCCGAGAAAAATTGGCCGCTCTGAAGGGTTTTCGTTACAATTACAAGATAATTGCTATAATACATAATATAAACAAGTCTGACACATATTTCTTATTTAAAATGAAGTTTCAGACTTATCTAAAGAGAAAATAGTACTTTATTTAATATTTTTTTACATTTTTTGAAAAAAGGATACAATTTGTGATTTTTTACCCTTCTCGGGAAAAAAACCATTTTTTCAAGATCGTTTTTCAGTTTAAAAAGTGCATCTCTAGCCGATGCGTTTATTAAATGGGATGGGCGAACCCACCCGGCGGCCGTTCAGAGGGGTTATTTTAAACATAGTTCATGAAAGCTTCAAGGAATAACTTATAAATTTCTTCCTAATTAAAATATATATACAAATATTAGCTTCAATTTCTGAGTGAAATAAGTCTGACATAAAATTTTGGTTAAAGTTAAGTTTAGGGTACTTAGCCGTTTCTCCACACTTTGCATCGCCAACTTTTTGATGCCAAGAGGAAGATGGTTTAGAGATGTGTTTACATTTGTTTTGGTTGTACAGTGACGTTCAAATTAGTGTCTGGTGCTCATATCATTAAATTTGAGTTCTGCACTTAGAAGCTTTGTTTTGATTGGTCAGCTATGTGTTGATTTAAATTTTATTGGACGATTTAATAGAATTTGCATAATATTTCGTTTGGAATTTAACGGTTTTAATTTTGAGAGTTTACAGAATTTTTTAAAAGAAGGTAGATTCCTAACATTTAAGGAAGAAGCGAAGCTACTAGTTTCCAACTTTGCTGAAAACGAAGCCGTTGATGGTTTTTTTTTTTTTTTTTTAAAGTTAAAGAAATTTGCCCGGTTCGCGTACTCAAGAGAACAACAAATTGTTCACTGCTGACCCAAAACAAATGTCCTCACATTGCCAAACCATCTTGCCCTTGCCTACAAAAAGTTTTTGATGCAAAGCGTAGAGGAATGGCTCCGTACCCTAAACTTGATTTTTACCAAAATCTTGCGTTGTTGCTGTTTTGGAACTAAAATCCTTTGATACCAAAGCAGTTATATCCTGTAATAATTTTAAGTAGTATTGCATGTTTATTAAAATAGCCATAAAAAGAACTACTCGGAAGTGCCTATAGGGTCTTAGCATGAGGCAAATCTTCCTAGAGCGAATGCGATTTTCTGCTCTCTGAAACCTGCTTTCAGTGGCTAAAATGAAAAACGAGGATTTCAGTGCCATTTTTGAAAAACTCCAAGTTGCACACTGACAGATTATAAAATTGCTGTCCACAGCTCATTTGCTCAAGGTCTTAGAGGATAAAGAATGTTTGCTCTTATTCTAAGAATCTTTATGAAGTTGTCCATCATTTTTAGTAATACCTAGAATTATTTAGACTTTTTTTTTTGAAGTGAAGACTTCTGTCTCATTGTGTTGATAAAATTTTATTTCCTTTTATCAGGTTGGTGCTAGAGAGGATTCTAATGTTTATATACGAATGAAGAAGAAAGTTGCTGCTGAAGTTGGTGTTGCTACTAAACATGTTCAGCTACCTAGGACCTTGAGTGAAAGCGAGGTTTGTATATGCATTACTTTTATTTTCATGAATTGTAATAATTGATTTTATATGGTATAAAAAATATTAAATATATTAATTTTATGAAGCTTTTGTGGTAACATTTATTCTATTTTTAATAAACATTATCTAAGTGTTCAGGTGATTTTTCATTTAAATGTGGAAAAATGAGCTTTCATGCATTGTACTAGTTTTGAGGAAAGATAGAGATTCAAAGGGAAGTGCCTTTTGAGGGTGAGGATAATTACCTTATTATAAGGCTTCTGTTCTACTATCTAATACAGAATACCTTGAGAACCAGTAGAGGTCTCTGTAGCATTCACAAAGAAGAAATTCTATGTTGAAAACACATGCCGTTATGAAAAGCAGATATATTTTTTAAACTGAATTACTTGAAGTAAATGGACATATAAAGTGTTGGAAGGCCCGTTTCTTGTTTTCAAAGACTTATCGGAGAGCAACAGTAGTAAAGTCTTGGCTTTGGGGACAGAGGGTTCCAGGTTCAAAACCAGAGTCCATTGAAGATCCACAGTGTGTGGGGGCCTGTTGCACTTTAAATCGTAAGTAGTGGTTGCACATCCTCCCACTGGTGTTGTATGAAAGCTGGGAGAGGGGGTGCCAGCTCAGGTATCGTCCTTATCATCTCATCATTGTTTAAAATGATGAGGCCTGCCCTTCCCCCAATCCCTTGTGTTGCTTCAAAAGAGGATGCAAATATAATTAAACTAAGCTGATGAATACTACCAGCAATAATGACAGGTAAAGTTATATTCCAGGGGTGGGGAACCTTTTTGCATTAAAAGGCCTCATTAAATTTTGGCAATTGTGCAAAAGGCCACACAAGTAGAATCTTAAAGGTTATTGTTCTGTAATTATTAATATGTTACAAAAAAGTATATTATTTCAATGCAAATTGTAAACAACTGCTAAGGCCTCATAAGACACTAAAAAAAGGCGCATGCGGCCGAAACGCCGCAGGTTCCTGACCCTTGTATATTCTTTACCAACCACAAGTATAAACAACAGCAACTAGAATTAGAAGTTGATTTTGCATTATCAGGATTTTTTTTGTGCGTGTGAGGGTCATGTTTCTTGACAGGATAAAAGGTTAAGTTTGGTTTAGTTTAGTTATATTAACGTCCCGTTTTGAAGCAACACGAGGGCTATTTTGGGACAGACCTCGTAATTTTGAACCTCAGTCAGATGACGAGGACGACACCTGAGCTGGCACCCCCTCTCCAAACTTCCACGCCACACCAACGGGAGGACGTTTGACCACTACGTATGATTTAACGTGCAACAGGCCCCATACATGGCGGATCTTCAGTGGAATCGGGTTTCGAACCTGGAACCCTCCGGCCCCAAAGCCGAGACCTTACCACTAGGCCACCGCGGCCTCAAAAGGTTAAGTACTACCATTCATAATGAAAAATCTAAGATTTTTTTTTTTTTAAAGGAATGAAATCGAAAATTTAAAACGTCAAATATTCTTGTTATAATATTATCCAAAGTCTATTTATTAAAGTTTACAAGTGATAATATTCTTAACACATTAACTGCCAGTCATGTGGAGCTGTGTTGATAGTTATTGCCATGACATAGAAGTAGATTGTACCCATATGCCCTCTAATGTATTATAAAAAAACTAGAAAATCACAAGTCGTGGTATGATGGGTGCAAATTGCCTCTTCATTTGAGAGATTTCTCGTCAAATTTAACGTGTTTAAATAGATATATATGCGAGAGAAATGTTTAACATTGATTGAAAACAAATAAAATAATCAGATGCATCATTGCTTCCAAACTATATCACACACATCAGATACCACTGACGTGATTTATTACTTTCTATTATAAAACGGAAATCAATTTGAAATATATGATTAATGTAATTTAAAATTTATCAGGAACTATTGACCATAGCGAGATAAACTTTATATCAATCGATAGCAAATTTTATTTCACTATTTTAGAGCTATTAAATTTGAAATTAGAACAACAATTACTTTTTAAAATTACTGAAATTTAGGTGCTCTAACAATGAAATAATGCTGTTTAACATCTCGCAGTGCTATGGCGCGAATTTTATCGTTGGTGACATCGGAGCGTTACTGGATCAGTGAGAGACAGATCTGGGCTATTATATTAGTAATAAACTCATTTTATAAGTTTATTTTTTTTAAAAAGTGATAAATTCGAAACCTTGTACATTTACAACTAGTTTCTAACCTTAACTCTGTGCCAATACCAGCATGCATACCCAATCTAATGCCAATAGAACTGGAAAATAAATATTCAAATGTGGCTTTTCCTGCCCCAGCATATGATTGACACCTGAGACATCAGCTTGAATTGATTCCTGGGCTATAATGACACATCATGCCCTGGAGAGGGATCAACAGTCAATGTGTTAATATAATGTGTATGTGCTGAATAAGAAATTTAGATATCAACTTCAATTTTATACAGTATTGTTGATCCTGCATGTTTGAAACAGTTGTCATATAATTCTGCTGGAGTTGCAGTTAATCGCTGAACTATTCAAATGATTAGGAACTTGTGTGTGCATTTAGTATGAATTGTTATGCGAGAAACAGAAACCATAGTTGTTTTAATCTGAATGAAAAGGTGTATATTTGGCTACCTGCTTTCTGTTGCTATTGAATTGGTTAAATTTCAATTTCAAAATTTTTAATATGTAGTCCATGTCCTAATTATGAAAACTAATATACAGGGTGTTGCCGAATTCGACCGACAAATTCAAGGGGGTGATAGTAGGCATCAAGAGGATGAAAAATTAACAGATTGATTACAGAAAAACACAGATTGGCTTTTGCTCTGAGTGGTTTGCAACTGATGAGCAGAAACCAATCTGTTTTCTGGTGCCTTTTTTAGTTTTTCTTGAATATGTCGAAAAACCGTCAGTTTTCACATTACATGTGAAGTAAGAAGTTAAAGAACGTTAAATTCTTTACAATTTCATGCTTTTATTTTTCTTCCAGTTTTAATATTTTTGCAGATAATGGCTCTAGACTAATTTTTGGTTTTCGGTAATTTACTACCCCTGGACCACCAAAATGGTGTGTTACCTATCTGGAAAAAAAAAAAAAAAAATTTTTAAAAATGTACTTTCATTTTTAAAAAATTCATAGTTGAATCATTATTAGTTTTTTTTTTTTTAAATTAATTTTTGAACAGTGTCCAACAATTTTCAGACAGCCTGTATTTTTGCGATTTTCACCGATTCAGTGTTGTTTGTGACCCTGTGTTCTATGGCAATTTTTCATCCTTTTGATGCCTACTGTCACCCCACTGAATTTGTCGGTTGAATTCGGCAACACCCTGTATATATTTTATACAACTTAGTAATAGTATGTGAAACTGTAACTAAGTTGTTACCCTTGCAATTGCTTTCAAACTAATTATAGTCGGGGAATAATCAGTTCCCTTCTAAATAAAATTGAAATAAAATGGCATGAAATCACAATTAAATGTGACATTCTTAACTCAACTTGCTGTTTGGAAGTTGGAAAAAATTGTAACAGCTTAAACTTCTATTCTAAATTGTAACTACTTTAACTTCAGTGAAGAAGAAACTACAGTAGTCGCCTCTTGTAGTGATCACGGATGTAACTATCAGTCAGTTGTATTAATGAAAATAGCATGGAATGGATCTTCTATATCTAAACATACAGAGAATGCGCCAGTTCTTGTGATCAGCAATTTGCTTGTAGTGATCAGTTTCAATGACATGGCGTGGCAGAAGATGACAACAATGATGGTGAAGGTTGGCCAGAAGAGAAACCAACCATCAGCCCAAGAAACTGCAAGCCCTTCATACTTTAAGAAGTCCAATACACACACCGTGTTGAATCCTTTGATGAGCATTATTCATATGAAAGGTTTATCCAACGAATGCTTGAAAACTCAAGAAAAGGTTACTCTCAATAACTTTTTAAAGAAAACTTTAAAAATTTAGTATGTTTGAATTTTTTCCAAATATGTGTATTGTATCGATTTTCTTTTTCTAATTGAAGCAAACGAGTATGAACTAAAAATGTTGTGCGATCTGTTTTTTCTCTGATATTCTTGGCAGGTCCTTGCCTAAGTGGCTCCTAGGCCAAAATATGGCTTTCTTCCCCCCCAAATCATCATCAATGGATTAACAAGGGTAATTGGCATCCGGGCCATGCTTTTATTTTTTCACCCCTTCATTGTATGTGTCTTTAAAAAGTGACATGACACTTATGCGTTCTCACCAAAGCGCTCCCTAAGACTGCTTGCCTGGTCGCTACGCCTCTGATCCTTGTATACCTATAGATTTGTATTATTTTTATGGCAATTTGGATGTAGTGATCACTACAAGCAGTGTCCAATGCATTTAACTCTTCAGCACACACACCCATTTTTGGCATATTAAGCACACACACCGGGTCATTTTAACCCCAAATTGTTAGGCACTTGATCCTTATTTTTTTCGCTATTTGTACAAAAATAAAATATGGTCAAAGTATAAGAATATTCTTTTGTACAAATAACTTGTATTTAAGACACAAATGCGATTTTTAATAAGAAAAAGGAAAGTTGAACTTTTATCTTTTTTCTTCCTTTTCCGTATTTTTTTCTTCTCCTCTGCGAACGTTTGCATACTGTCATAGCCATAACGTTAAGTTAATCTGAAACGTTAGCACATGCACAGATCAATTTGACCCCAACGCCCCCAGTTAAAAGTGAGGAACCCCGTTTCACAGGTTTTTGCCTCCTTATCTTTTTCTTCCAACTCCCCCAAGAAGATACAGGAAGTAATAGGTGCAAGTTTGTAGAAATTCCTAGAATTTTTTAACAAAAGAGAAAGGGTGGGTTCAAAAAGACCCCATGCGTGTGCTGACGGGTTAAGAAGTGGCAGATGAAATATTGAAATTTTTTGCAATAATAGTGGGGACCAGGAGTAGAGTATGTTTAGCGTAGTTAGAGTAGTGTCCAATTTGAAAACTTTTTGGAAGTTATTTTAGGACAGACTTCATTGTTTTGAACTGTGGTGAAATTACGCAGATGGCACTCGTTGGCAACTCCTATCCAAATTCCACACTGACAAGGAAGGTGTTTGACCTCAATGTTAATAGCGCCACTTGCACTCACAGTAGATATTTGATGGAATTGAGTCTTATACCTGCAATCCTCTAATTCTTAACCACTTAACTTAATTTTCTTTGCTATCTAATAAGATGCTCCCTTCTGTTTTGGAAAGCGGCTGTCGTTTTTATTCATCTCAGAAGGCATATAATACTTGAGATGTTTATGGATTCTAGGTAATTTTTGTGTAAAATTATAAAGATAATTAATGATTAAATTTTAGTTTTAAGACCAAAAATGCGATAATTTGATGCACGAGTATTCTCGGGGCTGGTAAGTTAAGCTGATACTGTTATCAAGTTTCTAGAATTTTTATTATGGAAAAAGAAAGTGTAGTGCTGAAAATGGAACTTAACTAGCCAGTTATTTTACAAGATTAGTTTTGCATTTACATTTTGAAAAATTAGTTGTAAGGAAAATAGAAAGTGAGAAAATAAGAGTCGTGGTCAATGATCAGATTTCATTCTGTGTAATCTTGTTAACAGGTCATTTTCAAAATTCAGTGCCATTTGGAAATTGAAGAACCAAAAATAAAATTTCAATAAATGAGTAATTTTTTTTTTCATATTATAAAACATACATTGTTTCTGTATATTATTTGAGTATTATTCATACATTTCTTTCTTTTATTTATTTTTAATTGATTTTTTTAAAAATCAGGCATAATGAAAATTGTCATGTCTGTTAGTGGACATTTTCTTTGAAATTTGTGCACTTAAGTTCAGCACAAAATAATGCTAAGTGATATATTATATAAGTATAGAGTCCTTTTGTCTTATAGTAAAGTCTAAGTACTTTTTTACCATTAAACAATATAAAACACATTTAGTGCTGAATGTCTATCATTATCACACAATCTAGACAAAGAGAATTTATATCTAAGTCTAATAGTAGTAATAATATGTTAATTTAAACTTTTTAAAGAAAAATTATGAATGGTAACAGACATGACGAAAATTCAACAGCCAAACTTTGATGTAAAGCTTGAAAGTATAAAACTAAAATATATTTTTCTTTTGGTATATTTTTCCTATAGAACCTTTTACACTGAAAAATATATATATAATTATATGAAATTAAACTATACAGTATGGACGTGGAAACATACATACACATTTTATTTATTATTTTTTTGCAAGCTACAGTTCTATTCAACATCATACTTAGTCAAATCAATATCAAACATTAACTACTGTAGATGTCGAATAGAGCTTCATTAAGATTTGGTAGTTTCATTATAATGTCTTCAGTTTCAGTATCATATACTTAATTATCTTCTCTATAGAATTTATTACAATTTTTAACTTTTCTCAAATATTTGACAGTGAAATAATTGTCTTGGATACTGATTATTTCTGAAACAAAATGCTTATCGACCAATGCGCATGCATGTATTTCGTCCATCGATAGAAGGAGCACATACATAAAATGGTTGAAATCTAGTGAATGTGGTATAAGAAATTTTAACAAAATTATTCTCCATTACAAATTTTTTGTGGAGATTCCTTAAACTATCCAAAAGATATCTTTTCTGCATTTTTATTTTGTTAAGTGTATTGGTTTCGTTTTTTCCTACTGTTGCCCTACTGACATCGTCCTGCAAAAAGAATTTAGTAACTAATTACTGCTTAACTTTCATACTTTCTTTGTTTGATTTTGGTTTTTGATAAATCCAGCAACCAAAATAACTATTCTTGCCTATTCGTAATAGCCTGAATACACAAATTGAGCATTAAGTTATGCATATATCTCTTTTCTTTTTTTGTCGACTTTGCATATTTTTCCTTTAAACAAGAACTAAAAGTGTTAACAAAGTAAGCTGCCGAACAACTTTAGCTTTACTAGAAGTTAACTGCATTTTAAAACACTCATTTAAAGAACACCTGGCTTTTGATCTTGGATTATTACTAGTAACATTTTCTTCGGCCTTTAATTTAGCTCTACTCAATCTTTTTCTGTACATATCAGTCTTAAACTTTAGTTTCTTGATTTCATTTCTAAACTGGATGTTTTCTCTAACGACTTTAGATCTGTTTTGAAGAACTCATTTTCTTCATGCTTTTTTAGAGGAACTTTGTAGATTTACATCAGGTGTTGTGCGTGGCGTGGCAGAATCTACAATTTTTCTTGCTTTATT
>BGPR01020521.1:13425-27786 GCA_013235015.1 Araneus ventricosus | reverse complement strand
ACACTGATGGACTCCGACCCAGATTTCTCTCCTTCACCAAGACCTGAGGCTGATGGACTCCGACCCTCTAGAGGTTCAATAACTAGGACCCTAATCAGTCCTCCTACAAGTTTATAGACGCAGCGAACTCTTGGGACCTGTCGTTAAAACTTGTTTTTGCATCGCGCGTTTATCTTTTCATAAGTAAATACTCATTTTTCATAATTTTTATAATTTCTACAAGTATTTCGTCGATGTTTAATCCTTAGATTCCTAAGGTCGTTGAAATAGAGGAACCTCAAAATACGGGAACATCCGAGCTGCTCTATCAAGGAGCACCAGAAATTCACTTTGCCCCTCAAAAACTACAATGACAGCTGGCATTGTCCGAATTGTAAAAAAACTCCCCTCTTCCCCAAACACATCTGGGCGAGCCACTCTAACGAAGAAAGCACGCCCCGCGGGTGTGAAATCAATCGCACTTAACGAAAGGGGGTGGAAATTTCAGAGTGACATTCGGACGTTTCGGACGGCTATCGTCTTTTGCTTGAAGGGACCTATGGGAGGTCCTGTATCGAAAGAGTTAAACAATGTATGAAAATCTTTTTTTTTGTTCAATAAAGTTTCTACGCACACTCATCCAAACCGCAAACCGGAGGTTTTTATCTCTGGAGTCAGGGGTGTGTCGTAGTGTAAAGTAAAGTACCAACAGAGCTCTGTTTTGGAATAAAAAATGAGCATTTCGCGAAAACATTTTAATTTGCACTGTTCTTAATTAATTTTTAAATTTTAATCTTCATTTCTTATGGGCAGTTCCTTCTGAGTTTTTTTTTCATTGCATTCACATATGTATAGTCAAAACCATTTTTAATGCAATTAATTTAACATTTGTAAAGTCATTCCTGAGAAAATTAAAATAACATTTTATTGTGAAAATACAGTTTTCTTTTGAGCCATATAAGTTTAAAAGTAAAATTTAGAGTGAAATGAAATTACATTTTTGATATAAGAAGAAACTCTCCACTCGTATAAACAAGTAAGATGTCGATGATGATGAAACTGTTTCCTTAACTTTGCTTTTTTCTATTTCTTCTAAAACCGGATAGGTAAATGTGTTTTCTAACTTCTAGAAAATGCAGTTTTCAATAAAATGAAATGATTACATGTGAGTCCGCGAGTAAAAATACGTTATTTTTTTAAAGAACTCTTACGTGCCTACTTGAAATTTTTATAGAACTAAAAATGCATGTTTTCCCCCACATTTTTTTAATAAATAGAAGTCTAACCAAAAACAGACGTCTGAGAATGTCATACTAAATTCATGAGATTTTTCTTTTTCATTTCAACTTAAAGTCAGCATTCTGCTTAGTAATGTACAATAAAGGCACAGAGACAGAGGGAAACCTGATTACGTGGACATTAAACTTTCATACCAAGATAAATGTTTTTTATACATTCTTTCTTAGAATGCTTTCTTGTATTTCTCCTATGTAATGCTTTAAGAATTTTTGATTATCCATGATCGAAATCCAGTTTTGATGCTCTTGAAAAGTTTATAATGGGTTTCTGAGCAGCTTTTTGGACTGTGATTTAACTGTCACATTACTCAACTCTCCACTTTTTTCTTAAAAAATTCAATTTTTCTTTTGACAATTTTGTATCCATTTTTTAAACTTCATGTATGTTTGTTTTTTCAAAATTTCTTTTAGAAGTTAAAACTATGTGAGGTATTTTTCTTCTATAGAAAATTATATTTTTTTATTAACTAATGGAGGGTTTTTTTTGTTTTTGGATTATCGGATTAAATAAAAGTTCCACAGATACCATAGCTGTTTAAAAATTAGATCACTCATAAATATTGAAATAATATAAGAATTTTTTTTAAAACCACGTCTGCCCACTCACTCAAAGGACATAATAAAATAGTGTCGAAATCTGAGAAATCCGCTTTTGATGTTCTTGAAAACTTTATAATCGCTTTTGGGCAGTTTAGCAAAAAACTGCCCTGCTTGAATAGTGAATCGAACCCAGTCGGTCCACTCACTCAAAGGACACAATAAAATAGTGCCCAAATCTGAGAAATCCGCTTTTGATGTTCTTGAAAACTTTATAATCTCTTTTGGGCAGTTTAGCAAAAAAACTGTCCTGCTTGAATGGTGAATCGAACCACGTCGGTCCACTCTCTCAAAGGACATAATAAAATAGTGTCTAAATGTCAGAAATATGTTTCTAGTCAGATCCAGAATTATTGACATTCACCTTGGGTCAGTTATGATAAATCACTGCGGACAAGAAATCGCACGAAGTAGGAAAGATGGTAGCAGAGAAGAGATGCCAAATTATCAGGCAGAAAACCTTTACCGTCATTCTTGTACTTTCTACTTTCTCGTACGCGAAGTATACAAAGAGAAAGTATTATAATCGTCAAAAAATTCGAACTCCAGATTTTGACGAATCTCTACGTTTTAGATCTCCCTGAGTCCGAAAAACACAATTTTGGAATTATGTATGTCCGTCTTTGAACATGATAACTCCAAAACTATCAGAGCTACGGGGATGAAATTTGGTATGTGATCTTTACACATAATTTTCAGATTTCTATCAAATTTTGGACAAAATCCGTCAACGGGAAGTCTGTGTTTGTATGTTCGCGGTCATGTCAACACTATAACTCAAAAACTTGAATAGCTAGATGGATAAAATTTGGTACACGGTTTTATCATCAGGAATGTAGGTCATTATTAAATTTTGGACTAAATCCGTCAAAGGCTTGACCGTCTGTCGGTCTGTATAATCGCATACTTTTGAACGCCATAACTGCTTAACAAAACTTAGCTTTAGTTGAAAACTTAGCTAAGTTATATTTGAATTTAAAAGAAAATCATTTTAGTATAATGAGAAAGCTGTACTTTAGTTGCCTAAAAAATTTCAAACATGAATCTATAACAGATTTTGAGAAAAGGTACATCTAAGTAGCCAATTTAACATTTTTTGTTTTGACACAATCGAAGTAGCAGAGTTAGGGTTAACGGACTTCAGGTTACAACTCCCCGTAATTCCCTTCAAAACAATTATTCAAAGACAATTATTTTTAAAAAAGAAAGTAAGCACATTTTGAAGTGCATTTCCAGATCAGCTTTAAGAAGGGATAGGAAAATCGACGGGAGGCTGTCTCTACGAAACGGCCACTGGGATTGAGGGGCGTAGACTTACTTACCTTACTCAACTGCGACTTTATGTGACTATAGTAGCTGTATGTAACTATTAACTCTATAGTCTATAGTGACTATTAGTCTAGTGTGACTATGTGACTCTATGTAAAATTCTTCGCGACATTCACCATCTTTGCAACTCGACTGTGACAAAACCGTAATTACAAATTCTAAAATTATTTTTGCAATCTTCAATCTACCTTTCTCTGTTAAATGAAACTAAAGCCAACTCTCTATGTTATTTGGTTGCGGAGCTATAAGCGTTTAACTTTAGCACGAAATTTGATGTAATTCAACAATTCGTGAGTAATATTTCGCACGATCGATGAATGAATTGCCTTAGTCTGCTTGCGCGCGCATCGGTCGCTGTGACATCATCAATTTTTTTGTGATTTTCACCAACTTTACATCTCGACTGTGACTTAACCGTAATTCCAAATTCTAAACTTCTTTTCGCAATCTTCAATGTCCACCTTTCTCTGTTAAATGAAACTAAAACCAACTCTCTATGTTATTTGGTTGCGGAGCTATAAGCGTTTAACTTTAGCGCTAAAAGTTTCATAATTTTTTCCTTTCCCGACACACCATTAGACCACTATGGAGAGGCGTAAGTCTACGTCAAAAAGGTATTAAATCCTCGTCATATAGTATTTGAGAAGCATTGGAGAAGCATATCATGAAGAAAGTTTAACAACTGACCCTAAATGTGATATATTTTGTTTGTTAGAAGTTAGACTTTTATTTTTTTATTTTATTGTATGCTAGTGTATTTTATTTATTTATTTGCTATTTGTTACCGCACTGCTCGCTTCTGAAACAACTAACTTCCGCCCCTCAAATTCCCAAATTTTTGTTAACACAAGAGATACTGAATAAATTGAATCACTTAAAATATTTCTGAATGGTTATTCTGTCGCAAAAGATTCAATAAAGGGTAAAAAAGAAGATCCATTAAATATTCATAAACTGTTTGTAGAAGTTATTTATTGGGAAGAAAATATCTTGATCGATTTGCTTTCATAGATGATAAGCTTTTCACACGAAATTTTATCCACACGTGTTTGATCTTTTGCTGTAACTAATCCAAGGCGCTTCGACCTTCTTCTTTTTCGAAAGGTTATTTCTATGGAAACTTATATCAACATATTGGAATTCTCAGATCAAAGGCAAGCCTTATTAATTGATTTTAATCAAAAGAATCTTTTGTAAACATTCGAAGGTAAGTGTTCCACAGCCTTTTAGTTTTGGACACGCCATTTAGAGTTCCTTGGAATTTTCTGATGATTCCAACGAACGAACTGATGGTCAAAGTATTGAATAGTGTGTCCATTTCAACGAAAAATATTTATTGTGTTGTCATTTAATGGAATCATATTTTATAAGCATTAAATGCGTCGCCCCAATTTAATTCTGGAATTCCTTATGCATTTTACAGTGTGGAAATGAAGAGGTGTCATAGCATAACGTAAGAGAATATGTAATTTGATGTTGAGCTTAAAAACTATCAACTAGAAAAGTTAGAATTTTTTTAAAAATAGAATCTTAACTTAACTTTAAACAAGAACAACAAAAAAGACAACAAAATTATATTTATTTATAAACAATAAAAGTTATAGAATAAAATTTAGAAAAAAAATTATATAAAAACTATACAATGTTTAAGCATTGCAGCAGTAAAACAAAAAACAGAGAACAATGAAAATACAAAGATAGCCAAAAATAAATAAATAAACTCAGACGTAATCGAATACAGCTAAAAACAAAACACGGAATCCATTCTAGTCCACTTTTTCAAGGGCTAAGAACTATTCGAAATGGATTCAAAATAATAATTGGGATTTTGATGTTGACATGCGCAGTTACGTTTGTCATCTGACTGTGACGTCACGCAAATTGATATTACTTTGTTATCCAAACAGGCTCAGGGTGGCAGCGGTGGCCTAGTGGTAAGGTTTCGTCTTCGGGACCTGAGGGTAAAAGGTTCGAAACCCGATTCCACTGAAGATCCGCTGTGTGCGTGAGCCTGTTGCACGTTAAATCATACATAGGGGACCAAACGCCCTCCCTCTGGTGTGGTGTGGAAGCTTGGAAAGGGGGTGCCACCTCAGGTGGCGTCCTCGTCATCTGACTGAGGTTCCAAATGACGAGGTCCGTTCGAAAATAGCACTCGTGTTGCTTCAAAACGGGATGTTAATATAACTAAACTAAATTAAACCAAACATGTTCAGGAATATTTGTTACGAAAATGTTGCTTCTAGAATGTCCGAACGTAGTTAGCTAAAACAATAATCAGATACTGATCGTTTCGAAATGCCAAGACTAGCACTTTTGGGCGATTTTACTCTGGAAACGGGTGACAGAAAATGAGTAAGATGAACGCATTTCCGGAGATCTTTGTTAGGCCATGCTAAGTAAAATGTAAACATCTCCCCTCCATTTTTCACTTCACCCGTATTTTGGTGAAATCAACTCCGCCCGGCGCATGCGCGAAAGTGCAGAGGGTTTCGGAATCCGAGAATCATCAGTAATTTCTGGAACGAAAAAAGAAGATGTAAACATCTCCCCCTCCGTTTTTCACTTCACCACTATTTTGATGAAATCAACTCCGCCCGGCGCATGCGCGAAAGTGCGGAGTGTTTCGGAATCCGAGAATCATCAGTAATGTTTTGAAAGAAAAAAGAAAATGTAAACATCTGCCCCTCCATTTTTCACTTCATCCCTATTTTGGTGAAATCAACTCCGCCCGGCGCATGCGCGAAAGCGCGGAGGATTTCGGAATCCGAGAATCATCAGTAATTTTTTTGGAAAAAAAGATATACTCAGTTTGCACTTAAAACAAAAAACGTATGTCATGTTTTATATATCAAAGTAGAGTTCAAAGTCTTTTTTTTACTGCACGTGAGTAATTTTAAGACATGTTTCTATTTTCCCGTTTGAATTTTGAATAATAAATAATCCCTAATAATAAATGATAACCAAAAGATAAAAATAAAGCTTTTATTTATTTTTTTAATCACAAAACTGCTTTTACGAACCTCTCACTTGTTCAACTGCAAAAACGGGGGAAAACTTCATTTAAGAATAAGAACTTTTCCACCTTATCGATAGTATGATTTTTCAATAAATTATCAAAAATATTTTACCCTCGTTTTAGGTTAGTTACATCAACCTCCCGATTTGAAGCTACACCAGGGTTATTCCAGGACGGGCCTCGTAATTTTGAACCCCGTCATATGACGAGGACGACACCTGGGCTGGCATCCCCCACTCCAAGCTTCCACACCACACCGGTGGTAGGACGGTTTGCCCTCCTTCGTATGATTTAGCGTGCAACAGGTCCACGACTCGGTGGATCTTCAGTGGAATCGGGTTTCGAGCCTGGAGCCCTCCGTCTTCGAGGCCCGCATCATACCACTAGGCTACCGCAGCCCAGTGGCGGTTTTTCGCACAGGCGCTAGAGGCGCTCGCCTCGTGCCTCGGACATCTAGGGGCCTCAAAACCTGTTCGATCTATATTGTAATACTAAACCGAAGATGAATTTTCGACACTGGGTAGGGGGAGGGGGGCCTAAGCAATTTTGCGCCTGTGTCCCCATACTGACAAAATCCTCAACTTCGTTTTCGGCATTTCTACCATGTTGCCATAATTTAATATTAGCACACTTTTGCGTGACGTTTTCAATTAGCTGAGTCCCCTGTATCATACATTCTTTACTAAAATTAGCTTTATAGAAAATTAAAAAATTTGGAGTACAAATTAACATTAGCTGTCAGTTTCATAATGAAAGGACAATGTCGACAATGCAAACTTATACTACATGATATGAGGCATTGAGAACCAGAATTGACCAATTCACAATTGTCGCTAATCTGTTCATAAATGGCGAAATGGTTAACATGCTTTATATCAAAGCCAGAGTGGATCAAAAGAATTTTAACTGCTCTATACTAGATGGCAGCACCTGTCAAATGATTCGCTTTCAATGTTTATAGAATATGATGACTAGCTCAGTTTAGCGAAAATTGTGCATTGGTTTACTCTGGTTCTTTATACTTGAAATATGAAAAAAAAAGCTTATTTTAAAGTATTTTATCACATTTTAATAAAAGAAGACCCAACCAAAGTGTACGGTACGGCGCCAAACTTGAATTTTTTTTTGGCGAAATATTGATAAATGTGGTAAGCTAATGGCAGACTGTAACATGGTAAACGTGGTAACATGGCGGAAGTTTGGCGAGTTTTCATGATTATGCGCCATCTTGATACGCAATCCACAGAAAAACAAAATTCTTTTCAAAAAGAAAACACACTGCACATATCTTAATTTGATCAGAAAAACCTACTTCTGTCGCTTAGACGGTAAATCTTTGTCACCAAAGCAATTTTAATCATGAGGAAAAAGCACATTTGACACATTTAGGAAAGGAAATACCAAACGCTCTATTCTGATTAAAGTCGATTGAGATTTTTATACTAAGAATCCCTCCAAGCCATGCGTTGCCAATTTTTTTATTACCGAATTTGCAACATAGCCTTGTGCAGAAGCCCGATGAGAGATATTTTTGTATTATATTAAATTATCTCTACTTTTCATGTAACAATATCCTCTACTTTCTATCGGAATGTCGAAGAAGAAAAGAATATCCAGGGAAACACTTAAATGCTACCTGCAAGATAGTATTAAAGACACTGTTTCATGAGAAATCAGTCCTTCGTTATCTTAAAACTCTATGTATATTTTATAGAGTTATTATAAAACATGCATAGTGTTACGAATTTATAAAACTCTCTTTCCAACCACAAGGCTACTCTGCATGGAAAACGGTTTTACAGATACGTTACACTGCTCTCTCTTCAAAGACTGCACATCCCGGCAGTCTCATTACGTAAAACTATGATCGGCTTAAGAATCTATGAAACAGTTTTCCCTGTAATGGTAGTCTTATGATTCCAAAGAGAGTTTTACAGATTTGTAACAACAGTTAAAAGCTATTGGTTTTGTTAATACAAAGGCTCGGAAACTTGAATATGAGAGATCACAGATAAAGACATATTTTAGAGTGACATGGATGTCACATGCGATTTAACCTTAACTTCTGATATTTGTTATTAATTGATGTTTACTGATTTATCACCCTTTGGCTCAGCGATTTGTAATAAAAACAGTTTGAAAATTCAAGAGACTGTTTAAAAAATAGACGCAGAAAATTAAAGAATAAAATAAAAGTCACGTGTTTTCTTTAATGCACTACTAACCGCAATTTCATGTCATTCGTAAAGAAATGTTACTAAAACTTTTTATGGTCAACTTAGCATTTAAAAACATAAGGAGACTACTTAAAAGATTTACACCTTAAGATATTAAGAGATATTTTTTTCTTAATATGCCTAAATTGGTTCCATTCCCTAAAATATTTCTGTTTTTACTTCTTCTGTTTTGTTTCTTCGAATATAGATGGCGCCATGGAACTAGTGTTTCTTCAATAATAATTTGATAATACCTCCTTTTAAAAGAAAGTTAGCGTGGGTATGTGATTACGTGAAGGCGTTTTTCTCTTTTTTCTCAACTTTGGACATAAGGTAAGTTTTTGTTTTTATTTATGATGGCTAATTTTAAAATAGCCAGATGGCTGATAATTTTAATCAATCTTATTAGGGTTTTGATGTTTATGTTTTCGGGGGGTTTTTCCCCTCTTTCTTTTAAAAATATGCTTTTTGGAGTATATATCTCCTTTGTCTTTTGTTTGGGAAATTTCGGTCTAAGAGAAGCTATGTTTGGCGTAATGCAAGCTTCTTACAGAAAAATTTCCCAACTACTATTTTGAATCCATTTCGAATTAAAGTCCTTGGCCCTTGAAAAAATGGACTAGTGAGGATTCCTTGTTTGCTTTTTGTTTTTCTAGATTACCTCTGAGTTTATCTTTGTTTTTTGGCTTTCTTTGTATGATATTGATTTTGTTCTCTTGTTTTGTTTGCTACTTAAACATTGTTTAAATTTTATTTTCTAAATTTTATTCTCTAAATTTTATTGTTTATAAATAAATTTTTGTTGTACTTATTTAAAGTTTAAGTTATAATTTTATTTTTAAATTTATTCTAATTTTTCTAGTTGATTGTTTTTAAGCTTGAGATATTAAGATAAGTCTGACATTCCACTTTCATCTTTGAGAAGTTTCTATATGGTTCGTCGCCAAAGGCGCACTATTTTTCACTATTGCGCCAAATTTCGGCTCATTAACAGTTCATTAAAGACTTCTTTAAGTTGCACTTGACCAGGGGATCACGATATAAACAAGAATAACTTGCAGCTAATTAAAAGTAAGCGATAATATAAAACAAAAAATTGACTTCTAAAATTTCCAACAAATAACATTCGGCACACGCAAAAATACGAGGGGTTTTTTTTCTAACCTCCGGTCAAGGTGGACAAGCACGCCAGTCTGTAGCTTGTGAAGTTCTTCTTCAGCGACTTGGCAGAATGGTTTGAGAGAGAGACGAAAGAAACTTTCATCTTTTTCGAGAGCTGAAGACATGTCTGGGAAGACAAGACAGTCTGTCGCTTGTAAAGTTCTTCTTAAGATACTTTGCCGAATGGTTCGAGAGAAGAGAGAGACGAAAGTAACTTTCATCTTTTTCGAGAGCTGAAGACATGTCTGGAAAGACACGCCAATCTGTCGCTTGTGAAGTTCTTCTTCAGCGACTTGGCAGAATGGTTTGAGAGAGAGACGAAAGAAACTTCCGCCTTTTTCGAGAGCTGAAGACATGTCTGGGAAGACACGCCAGTCTGTCGCTTGTGAAATTCTTCAGAGACTTGACCGAATGTTTCGAGACAGAGACGAAAGTAACTTCCGCCTTTTTCGAGAGCTGAAGACGTGTCTGGGAAGACAGCGCTTCCGCTCCTACGAAGAGCTTCAGGGTTCCGAAGAGATCTATCTCAACACGCTGGGTGCAAACTTCTATGAAGAGATAAAAGAACTGAATTTAATTTCAAGCGTAAAAATCTTTGTGATTATCATTCCAATAGAGATTCTAGGGTTTTTAGAAACGCAATTTTTAGTCAAGCTAACAGAATTAAAAAAATATGCAATAATAGAAATGATTTTTTAATGGCTTCCAATGTTTTTTTAAAGAATCTCAATGATAACCATTTCCCTTTTAATATTCATGGCATTAAAGATCCTATCCTTGAAAGCAGTCTGGAATATATATAAAAAAAATTCTTTCACATTCATTGAGGCATAGATGGAAACTAAAGGCTTTTTTATTAATACGTCTAAATAGTTTCATTCCCTAACATTCTTGTTTTTCCTCCTTCTGTTTTGTCTTTTCGAATACAGATGGCGCCATGTTTCTAGTGTTTCTTTAAAAAAAGGCTAATTACTTATTTTGGCGGAAAATTAGCGTGGATTTGTGATAACGTGAGGACATTTTTTCTCTATTCTAAGCGTGGGGTAAGCTTATTTTTATGAAGGCGGTTTTTCAGCCCGAACACTAATGATATTTTAAATCAATCTCATTAGTGTTTTTATGTTTATGTTCGATTTTCCTTTTTCTTTTGAAATAATTCTTTTTAGATGGTACTGATCTCCTTTGTATTTTGTTGGGAAATTGCGGGTTAAGAGAGGCTATGTTTGGTGTGGTGCAAGCTTCTTACAGAAAAATTTCCCAAATATTTTGAATCCATTTTGAGTAAAGTTCTTAGCCCTTGATAAAATGGCCTAGAATGGATTCCTTGTTTGTTTGGCTCTGTTCTCTCGGGGTTTATCTTGGATTTTTGCTCTCTTTGAATGATTTTGATTTCCATTGATTTTTGTTTTTTGTATGCGGCTGCAATTGCGCACTACTTAAACATTGTATAAATTTGTTATTGTTATTTTGTTGTTTCTGTTTAAAGTTTAAGTTAAATTTATTCTACTTTTTCTAGTTGATTGTTTTTAAGCTTCTATGACGAGGGTTTTGAAAATCTCGTCCACCCTTATAAAATTGGGCATTGACCATCCATCCAACCCAACCTAAACCAATCCATTTGGAGAGATTCAAGAGAAGACAGTTTCTATTTTCAGCTTATAAAATTTGGTGGGCCATTTACAGGTCAGACTATACCAAATGGAAACACATCATATCTGGACAATCGATCCCCTATGCTACTAAACCTCCTTCCCTTCCCATTTCAAAATGGGTCTCCTCGCCTTGATTTCTCCAGAATGAATGCCATTCACGCTCCCCCGTTCCCATTTTGCGGTTTTCATTTTTGGGACAGAGGCTGACTATCGTATTTCAGTTTTATGGCCTAATGCGCCGAAAAAATATCAAACCAAATGAAAATCCAACTGTTTTCCTGGACTACTCCATTTTTCATCGCATTCTTACATTGACGAAGCTTTTTGGCACACTGTGTTCCAAAAAAAATGGAGTGGATTACTGGTGAATGTCCCGTTTAGCAGATGTGTCAATCTTCACGGTGACAATGTCGAAGGGTAACTTTAATTGTATTTGACTCCTGATAATAAAACCATTTTGTTAATGATTTTCTTGTTATTATTTTATGCCCCATCGGAGATTGAAAAAAATACCCCTCGTATATACAGGGTTAGCCTAAATGATTCATCGGGTTTCAAAACACTGTGTATTGAGAGGTATACGATCTACAAAGACGGGTGATATATGACATGATACATACACTCCCCAAGTTTAAAAACCCGCCTCGTGGCTCGCGTGCTCGCTAGATGGCAGGCCTGCAGCAGCACTGTACAAGATGGCGGCAATGCAGGAGAAGAGTTTTTGTGTGTTGGAATATGCGAAGTGTTCTTCGGTTATGCGCGTTCAGCGTGCATTCCAACCCAAATATGGAAAACCTGCACCTGGTCATTTGTAGTATGTATCAGAAACTTGGGGAGTTTATGTATCTTTTCATGTATCACCCGTCTTTGTAAGTTGTATATTTGTAAATAAACAGTCCTTTGAAACCCGATGAAACATTTAGGCTAACCCTGTATTTATAACTATCTATAAATTCTTACAAATTTAGCAACAATACTGTATTTTGCTAACATACTCTTACAGACATACATATTTTGCTTAGCCCTGGGATTTCGAAAGTATGAGATATAAGAAGGTCTGAAAGAGGAGATTTCTGCTATGCATTTCTGATCGAGATTCTGCTAAGCGACTTAAGGAAGAATCTCAAAAATAAAGCCGATATGTTTAAAAGAGAATAATACCTACAAAAAATATATTTCTGAAGATTTATTGACCGTGAGCTTTAGAAATTCAGCGATGCATTGAAACATCACTGGGAAGAGAAGGAAAAATATAAAAGAATGGGTACTTTGGATAAAGCAAACAGCTAATCTACAATCACGAAGACATCCTCGAATTCAAAAAGAAGATTCTGTTTCCTCTCAAAAAGGATCCGTTTCTCAAAAATAATGCATTTTTATCAAGAATAAATCGTCAGTAAGGAATACAGTTGTCTAAAGAAAAGAGATCCTTGACTTCCTGAAAAATAGAAGAAAAGATATTCTCTCGGATTTAGAACTTGTTATCCTCTAAAGAAATGCTACTTCGAAATCGAACGCTCTAGTATGATCACTACAGCAGTATTGTTCGTTTTCTTACATTTTAGAACATAGTTCTATTTCGGAATTTGACCAGTGCGATATAGACACGGGGAACAGAATCGCTTTAAGTTCTTAAATATATGATAGACAACAGTTTGCATATATAGACAGTGACATATGTCAGAATGTATTCATTTAGCCAACATACAAAACCCATTTTCAAGCTGTTAATCTTAAATATGTTCGCGTGAGGTAAGGAAGCGAATAAATATCTCTGTTCTTTGACCGAACAGAGAATTATTATTGTTTTCAAAATTGTTCTTATTCGTTACGGAAAATAGCGAGAACTGATCGTTTCAAAACACCAAGACTAGCACTTTTGGACGATTTAACTCTGGAAAGGGGTGACGGGCACTGAGTGCGATGAGCTCATTTCCGGAGTTTTTTCTTAGGTCACGCTAAGTAAAATGTAAATATCTCCCCCTCCATTTCTCAGTTCTCCCCTATTTTGGTGAAATCAACTCCGCCCGGCGTATGCGCCAAAGCGTAGAGGGTTTCGGAATCCGAGAAACATCTATAGGTTTTATTTTCGTGAGGTGCTTTTCATTCTCTTCTTTCAGTTAAATTTGTTAGAAATCACTTTTTTGTTAGAAATACAGTAGAACCCCGCTAATCCGAACTAATTAGGACCGGTGCCTATTCGGATTACAAAAAATTCGGCTTACTCGAAATTCCGATAAAAATAGAAAAGAAAAAGATGTGTGCTAAAAAAATGTAAGTTATAAGTACTCAGTACTACTATCTCTTGAATCCTTTTATTCAAAAGCAATAGAAAGAGAATATGTCTACCCTTTTCATTAGAATAATGGGATGTGCTCCTGTATGAAGTGACCTTATCTTACGGCGACTTGCATTAGTTTCTTCAATGTGTACAAAATTATGCATGCTGAAAAAGTACTTTTTTATTTTTAGTACGTATATTTAAATCTTTTCAGGTAATCTTTTCAATTACATATAATTTTTGGAAATAAAATCGGTTCGGATTAACCGGAATTTCGGATTAGCGGGGTTCTACTGCATATAAATTATCTTTATTAGAAGTAATCTGAATGAGAAGATTCATCGGTAAAATATAATTATTTAATATTTTTCACAATCATGTTTACAAATCTAACTTATCAGTAAAATGGAATAAATATTTTAAAAACCTTTCTTTGACCGCGTGAAGCTTAAGTCATATTGAAAATAAAAACCTGTAGTCAGAAACATCATAGCATGATAACGTTTTCCATAAATCAATAATCTATATATTTAAAATAATTTGGTAAAAAATTCTTCACCGAGTCCGCCAGCCTCAACCACCCGACCGATTTTGACAATTTTTGTTTCATATGAAAGCTTATGACGTCTAGATATGTCATCAAGGATCGCCTGCCCACCACCACCCCATTTTCGAACGAAATCGAAAAAACTCTTTCCCTCTGTACATTCTCTATGGGGAAAAACCTTTTGGCAGTTCGCCAGCAACAACTACCGGACGGATTTCGACATTTTTTTTTTAATTGAAAGCTTATGACGTCTAGATATGTCATCAAGGGTCGCCTGCCCAC